>VMDO01007787.1:0-88751 GCA_007922755.1 Pedetes capensis | reverse complement strand
TAGTAAAAGATAGAGAAGACTTGGATGGGAAACTTAGATAGGAAGGGGGGAGGGGGGAAACATAGAGGAGCGTAAGGGGTAACCTATATGAATAATGCTTATCAAATTGCATATATGAAAATTGTCACAACGAAAAGCATGTCAAAATGAATCACATTATGATGTACATTAAAAATTTCTAATAAAAAAAAAAAAAATATTTCACTCACTGCTTTAAGTATGAATAACAGTTGAAAACTAAAAATGAGTGGTGGTACAAAGCACAATGCGATGAGCTTGGGTGGGTGCAGTGGGCCATAACTGGGAACTTATCAATTAGCCTTTCATTTTCTACAATCAATTAGAAATACAAAATTAAAGTGTAATAAAATTATTATATAAATATTTTCCTGATATATCCATTCATCATATATTTTCACTTCTATTGAAAAAAGCAAAGAGGAGGCAAGAATGTTCCAATGGGGCATATCTACTGAATAATATATGGAGCTCTATACATTTAGGAAATGTTGTTGTGTTAGGTGCCGTTGAGTTAGGTGCTACTCATCGTGACTTTCATACGGTTTCCAATGACTGATTGTTTCAGGGGTGGGCTGCCAGTCCTTCTCCCCATACATTTAGGAAATATTACAAGTACAGTAATAAAGAAACGTATTCAGATTATTTAGCCCAAACCCTTGGAGATTTAAAACAAATATGCAAATGTTGAGATCATAAATTACATATATACATTATAACATTTTCAAAAAAAATTTAAGGAATACAAAAAATAATGCAAATATTCTCAAAAGTGGCAAGTTAGGCTGATACCTATAAACTTTTGAGATTTCAACATAAATGAAGTTATGCAAAATTGTCAGTAATAGAATTGATCACAAAAAGAACTTATTTTTAGGCAAAATGGGATCAGGAAAATTGGCTTACTTACAAGCATTAAAGGGGAGGAAATTAAAGATGCACAGTCAAGACTTCCTTGGATTTAAAAGGAAGCCCTACCCTAGATGTAGAGCTAAGTGGAAGCTTTGGTCCATGGCAAAGGGCAATGAGGATGAGTCTGAAAAGATATGAAATATGACATTATAACATATGAAAAGATCAACTATTCAAAGCAGAATATATTTAGTAGTGAGATGAATGGTGAAATTATAAGCACAAGATCACAAGCATGATAAGAGTTTAAAGTGGTTAATTCTGGTGGTGGGGGCTCAGGAAGGTTTCCTTAAAGAGGTGGGCCATAAGCTGTGTCCTTTGAAAGTGTAGATGGACAGGAATAAGTGATGATTCTACACCTCTGGAAAAAGAGATGAGAGCAAAAAGATTTTGAAGGACGATGAGCAAGCAGCAAATTAACAACACATCATGTTGGAGTGGCTGAATTTATCCATCCGCTTTGCTCTTAAAGTCATCCTTTAGGTCATACGGTACTGGGAGACCTCCCATTGTCTTGAGATTTCCACTCTGGATCAGCCTCCACAACCAACCCAGAGAACCAATGATGTTGAAAGAGAGAAGCAGGAGCACAATGCCAGACTCTTTATGTGCTGGATCCCTGCCATATCTTACCAACTCACACTCGTTCCTTCAATTGGCTATTTATTTACTTATATTACTTTTAAATGATCAAAGATTGTGTGACATGATACGGATAATAGCAAAGAATTAGCCGGGGGAGACAAGAGGTTTTATTGTTAGATTGTCTGTGACTAAGCTGTGGATCTAGTTGAATTGTCTCCCCTCTATCCAAAGCTACCCAGATCCTCCATGCTGTGGTCTGGGAGTCCTCCGTGGTCACTCTCTACCACAGCCCTGCTGGCCAGTAGCTTATCTCTTTCCATTTGTGTCTTTCTAACCAAGCTGTGAGGGCCTCAGAGTCAGAAACCCTGGCAAAGCTCAGGTTCTAGAGCAAGATCGCCCACCGTGTTTGAATCCCACCATTGATTCCCATAGGTGTAACCTCAGGTAAAGAACTAACCTCTCTGGATCTCACATTCTGACTTGTAATTGAGGATTGTGAGATCATGAGTAACACATGAAAAGCACCTTGAACAGCCAGTGCCTGCCCATAGGAAGCATTTAAAGTATGTTAGCTAGCACAGTCTCTAGAGCACAGAGTGTGCTCAGGAAATATCTGTAGAATGGATGGATGGATGGATTTCTTGGTTAAAAACCTTGTTTACTTCTTTGCATTTCTCCCAAAACTGAGCTCAGTTGGCTGACTGATAGATGTAAATTTAAAGAAAGATCACAAGACAAAAATTCTACCTAAAGTAAGAAAACAAAGTCATTTAGGTGGCATTCCAGTCCGCATGAGAGATTCTTCTGAGCCAGAAATCTTCTCTTCAAATTGCCCTGTTTAAGCATCTGTTTAGTTACCCATTTAACCTACCAATATATGAGATACCCATGAAATCTTTCTGAACTTTACCTCCTACCAAACAAAGATACTTACTTACCAAAAAGGTATCAGTACAGACAGGGATGTAAAGAAATCCATCTTCCATCCTGATACATCAATTGATCCACACCATATATGATCCTGTTACTACATCTTCTCAGAAGTTTTGGAGTCATCTTTAATAACAACTCATAAAAGCATTAACATTTTGAAGTTTATCATTACTTTGTGAAATGCAACCAAAGAATCAGCCACAGGCAGACATAAACCTGTCTAGAATGTTATAGATGGAGTGTATGTGGCATGAATAATTCCACACAGGCTAATACCAATGTTACCTAAAAACAGCTGATTTGCTACATGATTGCCCTGGTTTTCTGTCATATATTTGTACTATATCTCACCTAACAACTCATGCTTATGAAACAGAATTTCCATAGACATAAAGGTAAGATTTTAATTCTAAGAACTGAAATAAAAGGACAATGGAACAATTCTTTTAAAAAATTAGAATTTTGTGTCTAACTCCACTTTCTTATAAACTATATGACTTTTCTTTAATCATTTAATATCTCTGAGGTGGGACAATAATGCCTACCTCACCTACATTGGATGATTATTATAACCATTTGTTCATTCAAGGAGCATTAATTGGGAACCTACTATGGACCAGGCTTGATGTAAAGTGTTAGGATAAAAAGATAAATTTGAAATAAGCTCTCAAAGAAATACGTTGATATCTCCTACAAAACGGATGGCATTGTTACATTGTTATAAATTTAGTTCCATGTGCCATTTAAGGATAAAAGAAATAAAACTCTCACTAAGTAGAGTTCCTGGATCATTTCCCAGCTGACTCCACCAAAAAAATATTTATCTGTGTCCCTATGTCCTCTATGTTTCGAATTTACGTATTTAGAGTGCTTTCTCTGACCATGCTGTCTGACGTATCCCTCCAATCATTGATTTTTTTTAACCCAAGGCATTTGTTTATTTCCTGTATAATAAATACTAGTAATTACATATTGGCTGTTATTGTTTATTTCTGTCCCAAAATATCCATTCCCTGAGGTCAGTACCTACAACAGTGCCAGGAACACTAGTTAAGTGCTCAATAATTAGTGGACCCATCACTGAATGAAAAAATAAACAATTGTGTCACAAAGAACCAACCTATTTGAAGAGAAACCAACCTATTTGAAGAGAAATAAGAAAAGTGAGAATGAACCCATGGTGATTTTGGATTCAAGTTCTTGGTTAGCATTAGTCTGCATTTGCTGTCATTCAGAGGCATAGAAAGCAAATAATTTATCATATATTTATTATTTTGTTCAATTCTTATAAAAACAACCTTTCCAAGTATGTGTCATTTGGCCCATTTTACAGATAAATAAGCTGAGGCTCAACGAGGGCATTAGCTCAGGGTCTCACAGTTGGTAAATGGCAGAGCCTGGCTTTTTTGGGTTTTGTTTGTTTTTAACCACTTCATTCCTTTGGTTGCTAAAATACCTCTCCTTTCTCCCTTTAGATCCCTGGAATAAGAGATAAGACAAGAGGAAAGATACCAAGGCACAATATTCTTGCAGAGAAAAGATATGAGAGTTTACAGTACATGGTAAAAAACCCTAACTCCCAATGTCAGAAAACATTGAGTCAAATGTCCTTATTCCATGTACAAAGAACCTAGAGCAAGCGATTTGTCCAAAGACACAGATCACCACCCTGGGTTCTCTGAAGATCAGAAATGATTCTCCACCTTGATAATATCCTGTCTCTTTAGCCTTCTGTCTCTGCTTTTTTCCTAGGTCTTTTCTTTCTCTATAAGCAAGCTGTCTAAAAAGCATGAAGACCAGGCAAGAAAACACAGTGACACTGTGTTCACAGAAATAAAATCTGGTCTTCAATGCAGCCTGAGCTTGGTGCTTTATAATAAGGTTTTCATGCATGTGTATGAAACCCTTCTTTGGAGAATAGAGTTATAGCCTAGTAGTCTACAGGAAATCAATCTGCTGGGAATTTCACTTAGAGCCACAGCTATCCTCTTCATAAAACAGAAACCTCAGGGCAAAGTGGTTTGCAAAAACTTCTCTGGTGGTGTATGAGCGCCATCTGACGCCCACAGGCAGAGGTGGCTTCAGTCTCAGACCTGTGGTTGCAGGCTCACTATCCTGACCATAAAATTGCATCAAAATATGGAGCCACCCACTTGAATTCTGTGAAATTTCACATCAGTAATATGTAACAAATAATATCTGTTATACCTTCTTAAAACCTTCATTGTATGTTTATTTCAACATTTTTCTTTATATCAATTTTATTTTATACTTGTAACCTAAGTCTTATCAAGGCACATCTACTTTTATGCATATTATGTCACCTCCAATTTCATTCATTCAGCTAATATTTGCTGAGCTTTCTATCTAGTCTTCTAAGGATAGTTGCCCCACGTTGGGAAAACCTCTACGTCACCAAAGCCATGGAAACTATGAGAAAGCATTGCCCCTGAGGGAGTCCTATGATGGCAAAGCAAAGTGAGTTAGGTAGGAAACACTGAAGGAGGTGAAGCCTTAGCTCATCCATGTGACAAATTCAGGCAACTCTCCCAGCCTTTTCTGCGCTTCTGTTCCATACACTCTCCTATCCTCAATACTTTGGGATGAGAAGTTGGAAGTGAAATGACTCCCTCAGGAATGTATTTGAATGGAATTGAATAAGACAAAGAATGCCAATTTTTTTCAGAAAGAAACCTGATTTGGCTGTTTGGGTTGATGATGAGGAACAGCTTTGTTAATTAATATGTTGCAGGTATATTCTATAAAGAGATAAATCTGAAGCTTCAAAATTGTATTTGAGGCATAGATACAATATGCAATGATCTGGTCATTGCATCATGTGCAACTATTTGAACAGATGATTTAAAAACTTTAGATGTCAAAAGTAAATGTGAGAAGGAATACATAGTCTTTCAAATTCTTTAGAGGCAATTCAAGCCAAAAAAAAAAAAAAAAAAAAAAAAAAAAAAAAAAAAAAGGCAAAGAAGTGCACTGCTCTAAGAGTACCAAAGTGAAAGTTACCTAAGTCAAGTTCTAGTTGCCAGTTTTAACAGTCCTTGACCCTGGACCAGCCCTAGTGTGATTTTTGTGCTTTACAGGCTTCTCAATCCTTCACCAAATGTCCCCAACCCAGACCTTGTGTAAGCACCCCTCTCTGAAGCATGGGGACCATGCAGAATCTATTTTCCATAACTTCACTCCAAGCTGATCTTTGTTGTTCATTTACAAATATTTTCTACTCTGTTAATGGCTCCTTTCCTTGACGTTCTTTTGCTAGTTTAATTCTTTTATTTAGCAACCGAATATCTACACCTCCACCTCCTCCCTTTCCCCTCTCATACAGTGCTCCCAAACTGCCCTCCACAGAGCATTAAAGATGTTGATAAGGTTTCCATAGAAAGGGCTGTGGTCATAAACATGGGCATTCTGAATACTCTTAAGTTCCCTGCTAGAGATTCACAATCCATATTAGCATTGTCTTCCTCCTGAACTGATAGGGCCATGTCTGCAGTATTTGCCACTGGCTCTTAGTAAGTGCTCAATGAATATATGATTTGAATAAGTCATTATACCAGAGTCCCTGAATGGAAGGGTATAGATAGAAAGAAAACCTGTATAATATTCTTTAACTCGCTGTTTTCCACATTCTTTCACCATAGAATGGGGGGGGGGGAGAGAGAGAGAGACAGAGAGAGAGAGAGAGAGAGAGAGAGAGAGAGACCATTACTAAAATGTTTTGGTATGTAGAGACAAGCCCAGAGACTTTCTAGCAAATAACCTCATTCAGAGCTCTTATAGCCTACTAAGAACAATTCCTTCACCTGGTGACCTGGTCACTCTATGAAGTGTGCCTAGAGGACTGTTAGGAGCACAGCTTGAATCTGCTGGACTAATTGGTCTCCTCCAAGCTCCAAAAGTCCCTATTTCTCTTACAGCCTTCCTGAACATAGCAGTAAGGTGAGGTCAAATGACGGAGAGCAACTGGAAGACAGGGAGTACATCAGCACACACGTAGCTTTTGGCAAAAGACATGGGGTCACTATAAGCAAGGAATCTCTACAACACAGCAACAAGCTATGTGACATTCATGATGCTTACAAAGATGTCAGAACTGGTGGCAGAGTAATCTGGTTGTGACATTTTGCTCTCCTTTGAACAAAGACATTTTGAGAAAAAGCTTCAGCTACTGCTAATTCAAGTTCATATGGACGCATGATCAGTGGCTGGAACCTCAGCCTTGTATGCAGTTCACCATTCAGATCAAGGTGCCCTTAACCAATGTCCGTCCAAAGATACTTAAATTTAGATTTATCACCCATACTCCATTTTTACAGTCTTCATAAATGAGTATCCTATTGCATTGGACCCTTATGACTTTGGCGAGTTTTAGTGCCTTCGTATGAAGAATTATCAACATTTCATGTTGTAAATCAAAGTGATTCTGATACCCCCAAAGGAGGAGAATGGAGCATACCCTCTAAATGAGTTGTTGCCTCTTGAGCAGCTTTTACAGATAGGAAGCCTAAGAGGAGACTTACCAAAAGTATTCACCACCCTCTGCCTCATATTCTACCACCCTGACTCCCTTCCTGCAGTCACTGCCAAGTTATAGAAGGATCTGTATCTCCCTTCGCATCTAAAACCACAACAGCTATTACTTGCTCCCACTTATTCCAACATCCACCTTCAGCCTAAAAATTTATTTCTCCTAGGATCTGAAATGCAAATTATAATATGTAAAGAAGTATTTGAGAAATAAAGGCAGTTTTTTTATAAATACTTTGTTCTATTACCAGTTTGGCTATTACTTTAAAATCCAGTTGACACCATTCCAGTGAACACTCTCCACCTCTGAAGCCAGAACCGTAAACTGGAACGGTAGTTAGACACCCTACTGATTTTCTTCATGCTGCATTAGGCAAGTTCACATGGCTATTGACTTTATTTTTGCATAACTGAGGCCAATGAGGAATGAATTTAACTAGTATTTGATAAAATGAGAACCTAAAAATTACAGTTACTAATTAAATTTTGTACTGTAGAGCTCCACCAAAAAATTCATAAAGTCAATTGCCCAAATTTGAATGGCTCTGAGAGTTAAGCTGTTTCATCCAAGCTATATGTGTACACAGTTTAAATGTCTCTGTCTCTCTTCCATAAAGTATTAAACTTAAATCTGTTTATATATTTTATAAAGTATTAACTTATTTCTCATGGCAGCCTCACCAAAAGAAGGGAAGAATCATGAAGAGGTTACTAGCCAAACAAATCATCACTTTCTGAAAGCTGGTAAGCTACTCCAAGATGCCCTCCTTTACTCTAGAGAGGAAAATGACACCAGGTAAGGAGAACGTTGCCATCAGTCTAACTTGGCTGGTGTAGCTGGTATTTGTCAAGCTCCTCCCACCTAAGGGACTGGATTGGGGTGAAGCAGAGAGTCTGTAAGGGAGTCCTTTGGGGTGAAGAGGAGAGTGTTAAAGGAAAAGATATTGCAGGATAGGGTGGGGGAGAGCCAACTTTGTCTTTTTCTCACTTCTCTTGGCTCTCAGTTCTTCCCAGATAACTGTGTAGAAGAGAAAGTACCAGGAGAACCTCAGCAATCAAGGTCACCTTGAGGACCTGACACAGAGTCTATCTATGTACATATCACAGGTGTAATGACTGAATCAAGTCCGTGATTAAAGCCAAGTGTTTGTTTAACTGAGGAGAAAAAGAATAAATTGAGATGCATAAAAAAATGAAGAAAGAAGCATAGAAATGAAGGGAAAATTCATGGATTCCACAAACATAAGGTTGAACAGAATAAATCAACATACCAAAAACACATACAGTATGATTCCATTTATATAAACTGGCAACAGTAATTTTTGTAATATTGGCAGTGTTTACTGAAGAGGGCAAGGTAACATAACGTTCCTTGGTCACAGTGCTAGTTAAATGGGCATGTGCAGTGTGCAGAGATCTATTGGGCTGTAAATTTATGTACTTTTCTCCATGTAGGTTTATATTTAAGGATGAGTTCAAAGTTAAAAACCTCAGGATCAGTAGCTGAAGGTATGGACTGAAGTAGACAATCCTGATTAGAGAAGTTTACCATCTAAAACTAAACATTTTATAAAAAAAAATTCACAAGTCAAGAAATCCCATGGGGAGGAAAGTACAAGAGTTCTGCTCTAGCCAGGCATAGTGGCACACATCTGTAATCTCATCACTCAGGAGTCAGAAACAGGAGGATCACAAGTTCAAGGCCAGCCTGGGCTGCATAGCAAGACCCCATCTCAAGCAAAACAAAACAAAACAAAATAAAACAAAAGAGCTCTGCTCCAGCCTTTGGTCAAGTGGTGATGTTTTAAAACATTTAAAACATGGCGCACGTCTGTAATCCCAGCAGCTCAGGAGGCGGAGGCAGGAGGATCGCAAGTTCGAGACCAGAGGCAGTCTGTGTAATTTAGCGAGACCCTATCTCAAAAACTGAAAAAATGGGCTGGGAGTACAGCTCAGTGGTCCAGCACTTGCAAAGCATGCAGGCGCTAGGCCCTGGGTTCAACCTCCAGGACCAAAAACAAACAAACAAAAACAAAACAAAACAAAAAAAACCATCTAAAACAAAAATGAAATCCAGTTTTCCCTCTTTCAGGGATATGTTCCTTCTTTTCTCTATCTTGCAATTGTCTTCATATTTCATAACTCCTTTTCACACTCAAAGTGTTGGGAACTCAGTACTAGGAACATGGGAAATTATCTCCAATGGCCTATTGTACAAACTAGGAGAAAGTATACTTGAAAGGGAAATTTATCCTGGTAGACAAGCATTTTATTTCTCCTTAGTTTTTCCTATCTTTAATTCCTTTTAAACAGATGAAACTGTCTCCAAGGACAATAATCATTTGAGCAGTACTGACACTGTGAAAATGCTATCTGGGTAGGAGACATTTAAAGGCTTTATATCACTTGAGGCCAACTTTACTAGCAATTGTTCTGTTTTTCATTTAATTTATGCCTGACACTGCTAACACCTACAACATATTGCATCCTTAATATCAAGACAATAAATGAATAAATAAAGATAAATAAATAAACGGCTCATACTTGCCTGATTTTCTGAAAACTAAAGCAAATAAATGACTACTAACTGATTTGTAATTTTTTGAACGACTTACAGTTTCTAAATGTTTTCTTTAACTTTATATGAGAAGTAGGCTTTTGAATGTGTATTCCCTGGCTGACAATCAATGAACCCAATGTCTTCCTCATTGAGGCAACATGGTATACTATTCTGTTTAGCCTGAGAATTGTAGTTTATTTCCTCTCAGCATGAGCTATTCTACATCCTGAACCAAGAAAGAATCTGAGTACACCAGGCTATAATAATAAAATCATATATTTATTGCCAGAAAGATGAAGTTGGGCATTACCAAATCAAGATAAGAAACATTAAAGATACATATTTATGCAATATGAGATTTCTTGTTGATGTTGGAAAAACCAAAAAACAATATTCAAATGCTCTCATCTGGATGTTCAAACTTCAGGAACTAGAATGAAGCCCCTTTTCAAAGAAAAGGTGAGAGCAAAGTAATGTTATGAGCTTTATGAGAAGCTTCAAGTCTAGGGACTGTGAAGACACTGGAATGAGAATTACTAAAGGGGTTGTGTGTTGTCTCCACTGGAAATAGTAAGCCATAATGTAGTTCCACCTGTGTAATTATTTTTATATTTGCTAGCATAGAATCATTAACAAAATCTGAATTAATAAACCTTCTTTTAAATACTTAATGATGTGCAAAGAGCAGGTTTCATGCAGGCCAGCAGTAAGTAGAGAAGAGAAATACAGAATTGAATGTCAATCAATTGAAATTACAAACTTTCTGATGCCATATCTCATACCTATTTTATAATTCTAGAATAATGTTAAGTACATAGTAAAGGTATGATTTTAAAAATCAGCAAATAGTAAAAATAAGGATTAAGTAATATTGCATGAGTCTATATAAATAGGAAGTACTTCTTGTCATTGAGGACCATCCAACTCATAGTGACCCTAAGCATAGCACAACAAAGCACTACCCAACATTGTGCCATGCATTCCATCTCTGTATGTTTGAGCCCATTGTTGGAGCCACTGTGTTTCTTCTCATGTTGTGTCATGCCACATCAGCAAAAGGAGGTCCCAGGGACTTTACTCCATTCTAGTCGTTAAGGTTGACTCTACTTTTAAGAGACAATTCTTCCCTAGTCTTTTCTTGAATATCTTTCAGCCTGGGGGCTTGTTTTCTGCACTGTATGGGTTTAGCTCAGATGGTAGCTCTGCAGTCTCTGATGCCCTGGGTTCAATCTTCAACACCAGAAGGAGGGGCTGGCAATCCACTCCTGAAGAAATCCCTAAACAATCAGCTACTGAAAATCCTGTGAGGGCGATTATGAGTGAGACCTGACTCAACAGCACCTACCAACAACAACCCTGATATCCATAGAGTTTTCAATGGCTAATTGGGGAGTGGGCTGCTGAGTCCATCTCCCTGGCCTGTCAGTCTGGAAGCTCAGGTGAAGCCTGTCCACCAATGGGTGGCCCTGCCGGCAGCATAGCTTTCAGCATCACAGCAACACGCAAGCCCTCACAGCACAACAAGCTGACAGACACATGAGGGGAGGTACTTAGAATGGGCAAATTCATGAAAATAGAAAGCAAAATGGAGGTTAGCAGGGCTGAAGCAAGGGGAGAACACAGAGTCATTGTTAATGAGTGTAGAGTTTCTGTTTGAGATGGTGAAAAGTTCTGGAAATGGACAGTGGTAATGGTTGCACAACATTGTGAATGTACGTAATGCCCCTAGTTATAAACTTAACATGGTTAAAATGGTAAATTTTATCTTATGTATTTCTACTACAATAAAAATTTCAAGAATTATATTTTTAACAAAAATAAATGAACACTGAGTGCTTGGCTAGGCAAGAATAGTAAATCATGATCCCAGGAGCCTCTGGTCATCTTTTTTCAGAAGCAGCTGAGGCCTAAGCATCTCAGCATGTGGGATGTCCAGCAAGGCAGGAGCAGTGCTGCTGTCGGGTTGGTTGTGTTGTAGGTAATATAGAAGTCTCTTCTATCACTTGAGCTGGAGCGTTGTCTAACAGAGTTTTGCTTCATGTGAAAGAATCTTTCATGCACTTGAAGGCAGTATTAAAAAAAAAATCTACATGTGTTTGAGGGTGGAGTCAAAAAAAATAAAAGCTGGGCTTTGGTTTCAAATATGTTACTTGCACTCTAGGTAATTCAGCCTTTCTGGTCTCAGTTTCCATTTCTGCAAATTAAGGTGATGGGACCAGATGATATGTGGCCTCTGCCAGCTCTCTAATTCTATGACCTTAAGACATCCATTGACTGCTGTTTTCTAACTGGTTCCAACTTAAGTCCAAGGAGGAAAATGCAGGTTCCCATTTCTTTCATCGTCAGTGTTCCTCTCTTGACTCTCCAGGTTTTCCTTTTTTTTTTTTTTTTAAAGGAATAGTGATCCAAAGTGAACAGACCAGTTTCCTAAAGCTGTGGTTAGTACATGATCACTTATAACTTACAATTATAACATAAAACTACTCATTTTTATTAGAGTGTTGTGGTGCATGCCTATCCAAAAGTCAGAAGGCTGAGGCAGGAGGGTGGAAAAGCTCATGGCCAGCTTGAGCTACACTGTAGGCCCTGTCTCAAAAACAAAAAACAAAACAAAATTCCTTTCTTTCCCACTCTTTCTTTCTTTCTTTCTTTCTTTCTTTCTTTCTTTCTTTCTTTCTTTCCTTTCTTTCTTTCTTTCCTTTCTTCTTTCTCTCTTTCTCTCTTTCTTTCTTTCTTTCTTCATTTTTTAAGTAATAATTCTATAGTGATGACTCATTTTCGGCCGTTGATCTATTACAGCCATTAAGGATCAAGTTACACTGTAACAGTAACTATTTTCCTTTTCCTAGGTTGATTGAGTGATAAACAGCAGCCTAAACAATGACTCAAGTTAGGTAAGGATGGGCACACGAACAAAGGAACTTTTTATAACCACCTTCCAGTATTTAGACGCAATAAGGAACATTGGTCGCTTTTTACCTAACCTACAGTTCTATTCAAATTAAATTCATCCTACTCAGCTATTCAAAGCTGCTGTTAAAAAAATTTGTCTGATATATAAGGCATTTTATGTACTATGACTCATACCATTTCCAGTTAGTCATATATGATCATACCATAGAGTGTCTTACAAAATATTTAGAGTGGATTCAGTTTTAAAGGAGGTTTTCAGTAAAAAGTCTGAGTTTTGCCTACATGAGGCCATGTATCAGTCTGAGCAATTCACCTTTCTAGCCCTCCATTTCATAAAAAATAAAGCAAATATACCAAAAAAGCCTAAAAGCACTTGAGTATTAATGACGTTACCCCAGAGAAGAGGGTGAAGCTTAGTTGGTAGAAGTCACCTAGCATATACAAGGTTCAATCCCCAATATCAGAAAAGAAAAACAAATTGCAAAAAGTAGAAGAGACCCACTGTTAGAAAATTTAAAGAACATATCCTACTATAAAATAACATACCAGTAATATTCCAATGGAATTATTTTAATTAGGTTATTTTTATTTCTAAGATTTTTCTTTTTTAAAATTCATAATGTAGTAGCTCCTAGGTCAGACTTCAAGTATATTATTACCAGGAAATCCAGAAAAGTCTAGCACCATAATGCATTTTCTTTGTTGCTGTTGTTGTTGTTAGGTGCCCTTGAGTTAGTGTCCAACTCATAGCAACCCTACGTACAACAGGGTTGTACAACGTACAATAGTTGTACAACGTACAACTACTGTCAGTGCTTCTCTGCTATTCATAGGGTTTTCAATGGCTGATTATTTTGGGGGAGTGGGTTGCCAGGTCCTTCCCCCAAGCCTATAGCACCTGGTGTTCTCTGGCAGTCTCCCATCCAAGCACAAACCAGGCTTGACCCTGCTTAACTTCCAAGATCTGATGGGATCAGACACCACAATGGTACTGCTGCAGGCCATATTTTCTTTAGATGGTGATAAATCATATTCCAAAGATGCCAATAATGCTTCAAGTACATAAAACCATAATAACAGATTATACTCAAAATTAAAAACAAAAATTAATACAAAAAGATGCAAAAAATCTTTATTTAATGACCATATAGTAATCTGATACAGTCCTTCCTGATACAAGAAAATAGATTATGAACTGGCTTATAGTACATATTATAAATTCAAAGTAAAACAAAATTTGTAGATAAAATCTATCTCCACACTGTTATCTGCCTTTTATAAGAAGTCTCCCTGTATTTGGATGTCCTCTTCCACGTACCCATTTCCTTACTGTATCTTCTCAACCATACTCCTACTCCTGAATTGTGACCCATTCTCTATTAAGTATCTTCAAAATAACACAACCACCACAAACTTTCCATTGGTCTCTCTTAGCTCTACTAGAAACAAGGGCAATAAGGTAAGTTCACAGTAAGGTAGTTGTAAACGATAACACCCTTTTACCATCTGGTCCCTCCCTACTTCTCCAACCTCATTTCTCACCTCCAGGCCCCTCCCAGCAACACTGAACTGCTTTCTCACAAGTCCATGCCTGGCACCATTGACTGTTTCAACCACCTACCTTGAATAGCTTTCACACACACACACACACACACACACACACACACACACACACACATTACATCTTCCTCTTCATGCTTTGTTAATTTGTAATCTTCATTCAGAGCTATTCCTAGAAACCTTGACATCCCCTATATGGTACCCCATAGCTGTTTGGTGTTTCATGTATGTATGCATGTATGTATACATATATAGTTTGTCTGTACATATATTACAATATATACATGTTGTTGTTGTTAGGTGCCAGTCAGTCAGATCTGACTCATAGTGAACTTCATAGGGTTTTCAATGGTTGATTGTTTCAGTATTGCTTCAGGAGTGGATTGCCAAGTCCTTCTCTTGTTTTTGCGGTGCTGGTGATTGAACCTGGGTCCACAGAAAGTGTGGAGCAGCACTCTATCAACTGAGCTAAACCCCAGCACAGTATATACATACTATATCACTATTTCAGTGTATCACACTGTCTTTTTTTTTTTTTTTTTTTTGTATCCCTCAATAGGCTGTAAGCTACTTGAGAGCAGAGATAATTTAACAGGGAAGTTTGTATCACTAACATCTACCATAGTGCTTAGCTTATCTGGATAGAGGAACTAACAAATTGTCAAGAGCAAGGACAAGCTATTTTCATGTTCCTAAAGTCCATTATGTAGACGGTACCTCCTCCTGTTAAAAGTGA
Source organism: Pedetes capensis (assembly GCA_007922755.1). NCBI lineage: Eukaryota > Metazoa > Chordata > Mammalia > Rodentia > Pedetidae > Pedetes > Pedetes capensis. The sequence goes on along the minus strand of VMDO01007787.1, from coordinate 73,989 downwards.
GTACAAGTATTCTGTACTTGTAGTAAACAGAGCTAGCTATTCAGACGGAAGGATAGGAAGAAGGAATGCACAGATTATTTGTAGCCTAGGAAAAATCAGTCGGGGACATCTAAAAACATCCCCTTAGGTATCAGGGGAATGATCAAATGAGGATGGTAGTCAAAGGCATCAAAAAACAGCCAAATGTAATTTAGAATTTTATACAGGGCAGCTCAGATCTGATAATGTTAACTAGCATACTGCCAGGGTGTCAAATACTTATGAAAATAAATTGCAAACAAAAATAAAACACAGATCAGATCTAAACATATTACTTTCTACTTAAGACAGTGACCCCTCTATTAAGAGATTACCAGACCCAACCAACTTCACAAAAATGATAAGGTGTCCTTAAATCCTTATACATAGCCAGCATTGCCAACAGACTAAATGAACCACATGGTTCTCAAACTCAGGGAAGACCATTTCTCAAATGTAAACAGGTAAAATCCAAACACATTCAAAGATGATATTGAATTCATAATGCTGGCATTATAAAAAAGTATCTCATGCCAAAAAGTGTTGATAATTGCCAGCTTAGACTTGGTACTATACTCTTCTGACAAGGTTTGATGTACATAGATCCTAGTGCCTCAACATGTACATACATAAGCTAACCTCCTTCCTTCCTTCCACAGTGATGAATAATGAAAATACTTACATGGAATTAAGCTTTACCTATTTTCATAAGAAGAATGGATTTACATTTGGAGTCATAAATTTGAAGTAACAAGAAAATAGACATGTGTAAGTATACATATACTAAACTCCATACAAAAATATATTAAGTTAACTTATTAGGTCTTGCCCACACATATATTAATCTGAACTGTTCCCTTAGCATGAATTGCCTATAATCAGTATCAGCTTTGTATTTGCTGTCCCTCTCCACTAAAGAGCCCCAGATCATTAGCCAGTGGTCCTTCTTTAACAACAATAACCAATGGAGAACAGATGTGAACACATTCGTAACTCTAAGGCAGGTTGATTGCTTGGTCCTCCTTAAATTTGGGGATCTTCTTAAACTCACTTTGCTTCCTGAAGAAAAGCTGGGCCAAGATATGGTCTGCTGTGGCCTGGAGATAATCGTCCATGTCAAGAGTTTGCAACTGACAATGTAAACAAAAGAAGTGTCAGTAAGCACTACTTAGATTCCCGAGGCCATCATACAGCAGGTACTTACAGTGCTGCCTGCTACCGACTTTACACAAGTAAAGGAGTGTGAACTCCTGTGCATGGTCACCTTGAGGGCTAGGCTTCCCTTTCCATGGGAAGCCCACATCATTAACTCTGAGAAGAAAAGCCTGATGGCTACAGGGACTGAGGCATCTCAAACTTCTTCAGAAGGAATCTCTGTCTTGCTGGGATGTGGCTCTTTCTGAGGAGTGAGCTTATCTTTCTGTCTTCCTGTGACAAAAGGACATCTCAGAGCTCTATGGCCACACTCATACAGTGAAGTAAACCTTACTGCCAAGTAAGGGGTCCTGGTACTCCAGAGCCGGAGAGTGGCCTCTCTGCATGCAGCTCATAATCTCTACCTGCCTGGCCTGGATGTCCAGTGGGTTCAGTCTCACTCTGTCTGTCTTTCTTCCCCAAATCGCTGCCCTACACATATACTTACTACCTCTGTTTCTTCATCTGCCTCTCTCAATTGCTGCACATATGTGTGTGTTTCTCCCTCACACTGTTTCTAGCTCACATTTGTGTGTATCTGAATCTGCCTTGTCTATGTATCATTGGCTCTATGTGTTTGTACATTTGTACGTCTGCCTGTCTTTCTGACTCCTCTGTGTACAGGTCTGTCTGGGTATAGGCACGTGTGTGCCTCTATGTCTCTTTTGTACCTGTCTCTCTACAGCTCTCTGCCCCTTTTGATGCACCTGTGTGTTTCCTTCTATTTGTGTGTCTCTGTTGTCTTTTGTGTGTGTTACATTTTTATATGCTTATTTCTCTGTATCTTTCTTTTTTATTTCTGTGTCTGTGTTTATCTCTTTCTGTCTTTGTGTCTGTCTCTATGTACCTCTGTCTTTCTGTATATGTGTAATTGTATTTCTGTTTGGGTCTCTCTCTCTCTCTCTCTCTCTCTTCCTCCCTCCTTCCCTCCTTCCCACCATCTCTCCCTTCCACCCTCCCTCTCCTTTTCTTTCTCCCCCTTCTCATCTCCCTTCCCTCTTTCACTTTTACTGCCAGGAAATTTAAGAGGAATAAAGTGGGCATGCTTACTTCAGCTTCTGTTTCTTTCTGTTTGGGAGTTGGAAAACCTTTGATGAACATAAGGTGTACAAGGGCCTTCCTCAACATGGGGAGACTACCCAAGTCTGGGGATCCCTACTGGGAAACACATTTGCCCACAAATATTAGTCACGTTCTTATATCTGTTTTACTAATAATTAAAATGATTCTATGGATCTCTACATATGGGTTCTTTAGTTCAGAATTTGGGGAATTAAGAGGTAATATGATGCATTTGTCTGCAAACATAGCATCCTAGCATCTGATCCCATCTGATCTCAGAAGCTAACAGGGTCAGCCTGGTTGGCCCTTGGATGGGAGACTGCCTGGGAATACCAGGTGCTGTGTGCTTGGGAGAAGGACCTGGTGATCCACTTCTAAAACAATCAACCACTGAAAACCTAATGAATAGCAGAGAAGCATTGACAATAGTGCGGGGTATGACACAGTGTCAGAGAATGTCTCATTCTGTTGTATGTAGGCTCACTACGAGTCGGACCTGACTCAACAGCACCTAACAAAAGCAACATGATAATTTGACCCATTTATAACCAAATGAAAAGATTATTGGATACTCTTTCTATTTGTATATTATTTCTCCCAGCTCATTCATTCATCCCTTAATTGAATATACATTTAGTGAGGGCTCACTTTGGTCCAGAAACATACACTGATACTCAACAACTCTCTTCTGCTGGCTTAATCTTACCTGGTCTCCAGTGCTAAAGGCAAGAATAAAGAGCAAATCCTCATCACATGTATTCTTAATGTAATGCTGCGTTCCAATGGGGAAAAATACCACATCTCCAATGCCAATGTTAAACTCAGTGGTCCCCTGAGTATTAATAATTCCCACCTAAGGGAAGGAGGAGGAATTATGTTTAAGTTAAGAATATAAAATCACATATTTATTAAAGGTAAGTATTAATTGTAAAGAAAAGATGCATAAAGCCCTCAGTGAGAGTAAAGAGTGAAGAGCAGAGGTCACCTTTCACATACAATCTGTGTCAGAGACAGAGTCCCACAAAAATCAAAAGATATTAAATACTAAGGTAAATGTTCTCCAAAATGCATTACTAAGTTCAATCTTCAGAACACCATGCAAAAAAGTGGGGCATCAATTATCATCTTCTCATTAAGAGTTACAAATTATGTTCCATACATCAGGAAGAGTATTCACAGTTTGGTTCTGCACCACCTACGTGCCTTCGATTCCACCAGCTTTCTGGGAGACTAATATCTTAACAGTCTTCCTTGAAAGAGCTAAGATGCCAAATGTGCACACTAACGCACACAAACACCATAGAAATGTAACTTGTGGAGGATTATAATGACCTTTTCTAGTTTAGTAAAGCTATCATCTCTAAAAACACAGAATGAGACTTTTGGTATAAAAGACTTAATGAGTGAATTTCATCTGGTTTTGTTTCTTTCTTCCAAGCCTGAGAAAAACAGTACAGGATAAAGAAAGCCTTTCCCACCTCTGTACACTATTGTAGATTTCCCCAGGGAACTTCATGAAAACCTAGAGTAACCACAGATAAGTCACTATAATAACACACTACATAGCTTTGCTTATCTTACAGTGCCCATATAAATGTTCATCCAAACCAGACTCTCTGAAGAGTAAAAGGGAGTGCTAATACTTTCACCCCAACGAGTGTAAATCAGGAGTATCCTGGACAAGCTGGCATATATGGCCACCATACTGAGGCTCCACTCCTTCCCAGTTAGTCCTGCACATGTTACACTGAGAGGCAAACAGTTATTTCCCGTTCCCCTAAAAGGCAGCATCTGCCACTTTGCATGACCTAAGGATGCATAGCTCTGAAAACCTAAGCTTATGCTCCAGACCCTCTATCGTAAGTCTTAAGTCTTTATCATGTCTAAAATATTCTTAGCCTCCTCTTATCCACAGCGTGAATATTTCTGTCATATCAAGTTTGAAGACTATCTACTGGGGTCTGCAGGTATCCTGTGTAGAAACTGTGCCCAAAAAGCTATTAGGACTGAGTCCTCTTATGTTACTAATGACTGAACCAGAATGAAGACATACCTCCCATGTGCTTCTTTCTGCATTAAAAGAAGTTCAAAATAATATTTACTGAGAAATTACCTTTCCACAGCCACTTAATACATATCCCATTTCATTTGCATTAAAATGAAAATGTGGCTGTCGCAATCCGTTGTTATAAATTCTAAGTGTAGTCAAAGCAAGCGCATTCTGGTGCTTCAAAAAGAAAAAGAAAAAAGAAATCAGTGATTCTGCCAACATTTCATATAGCAATTTAACAATTCATATAATCATAATAATAACTAATATTTATGCAGCCATAACTGAACATAAGCAACTTTCTTTTACACTTATTACATCATTCACTCTTCACAACAATCTTATAATGGTTGGTAGTAATATGCTTCCCATTTTATAGGTGATGGCATTAAAATCTAAGCTGGTTGAGGAATTTACCTAGGGTCATACAGCTAAGAAGTAACAGAACTAGAATCTGAATTTATGGAACCCAATGTCATTATGCAATACAGCTAATTAAGCATTTAAAACAAATGAAAGGACAACTTTCACAAATATCCAATCTTTTCATTAATCTAACTATTCATGCAAGAGAAGTTCCTAAATCCACATGAAAACCTCAATTAATAATTTACATTGGTCAAGTAAACCAATGTTTGACCAGATATTTCCTTTTCCTTTTGTCCAAAAGAAATCTGACTCTGATATAAATCTCACATTTTACACCTGAAAGCTCATCAAAAGATTTTTCTCTATTACCTGATGCAGGAATTCATTGAAAATTTTTTCATTGTTGCTTAGTTGACTTGCATTCTTCCAGTATTGTGCCTGTTGTATTATTCCTCCTGGAAAGTGATATTCTTTTGAACCTGAATCAGAGGAAGTTTAAAAATCAAAATATTAATACTTCAAAATTGTACCCTATGGAAGAGCCAGTAAAGTATGCAGTTTTTCTATTTACAGAAAACTTATGTAGTGGGAATTGGTGACACCAGATCATATGGGACCCAGTGATAATAATTTGGCACAATAAAACTCTAGTCTATCTTCTAAGTGCTCTTAAAGTTAGAAACACAGAGTGTCCTCTTTAGGATACACTGTTCAACTCAGGGGACCTGGCTAGAAAACTTGAGAGTCAACCTAAATGCTATTCTGTACCTCACCCTTCAAGTTAGTCAACTATTAAGTCCTATATGCCTGTCTCTTCACATGATTTGCTTCACAGCAATTCTCTCCCTCTCACAACTATCATAGTGCAGGCCACCATTGCACCGTATGTGAGGGACTGTGTAAGCCCCTTGACTCATCTCCTTGCCTCCCATCTGGCTCTTCTATTCCATTCTCTTTTATTCAACTAGACTGGTCTTTACTTCAAAGTGCAAAAAGAACTGTACCACTCTTAATGTAAAACTCCTCAATTGCTCCTCTCTTCCATTAAGATATAGTACAAACTTATTAACATGGCTTCTAAACCCCATGTGACTGGGTGACTCCTCACTCATCAATCTCTTCTTTTACAGCATCCACCAGCTCCAATGTACACCCTTTACACTTAGAAATCCTTTGTCACATTCTCTTTGGCCTCGAGGAATTTTCTCACATTACCTACTGTTAAGAAGTGGGGTTTTTTTCCCAAATATCTAAAACTTACATATATAAAGGGAGCCAAAACATGTACACGTGTTTTAAGTATTAAGATTGTAATATTCAATATGTACTTAGAACAAAAGATGAATACAAGTCAAGTTTGACTTCTGCAATTACAAGAAGTGCTCAGAGAATTACCATGGAACTTCCTCCAGTTGTCAATTATGGCAAAGTAGTTACCATTGTAATTCAATTCATCTTTGAAAAGTAATACATAGATAATAGCTCTTAAAATGTATATACATCTTAAAATGTATATACAATGTATATACATATACATATAATAGCTCTTAAAATGTATATACATAAATAAAATGTATTCCCCCATATAAATAGTTAACTAAAAAAAAGCTGCATAAAATAACATACCATACCTTTAAGGTCAAAAAAGTATCTCCACACAAGGCTATCAGGAGACTGTACATAACTAGCATTTGTAACCAGCTCTGCCAAGTTAGGAGGAAGATTAACCCCCTGATCTTCAGTTTGCTTTTTGAATTCTCTAATGAAATTAATTCCACCTTCAGGCTGAAAGACATAACAAACAACATAAGATGTTCATGAAACATTCTACACATTTTAGCAGTAGAAAGATGAATTGTTGTTGTTAGGTGCCATAGAGTCAGTATCCAACTCATAGCAACCCTACGTACAACCAGCGAAACACTATTGTCAGTGCTTCTCTGCTATTCACAGGGTTTTCAATGGTGGATTGATTTATGGGAGGGGGTTGCCAGGTTCTTCTCTCAAACCTACAGTATCTGGTGTTCCCAGGCAGTCTCCCATCCAAGTACTAACCAGGCCCGACCCTGCTTAGCTTCTGAGATCTGATGGGATCAGATGCCACAATGCTAAGAGTGCAGGCAGAAAGATGAGTAGCAGAGGGTATAGTAGCATTAACACCAGTGTGTTCTGCAGTATGGTCTTCTGCTGACCTTTTCTCCCTTATTCTTATGATATTATGAAAATCCTCTAAGATTTCAATGTATTTTGGTTTTAAATGGTTGGTTTTACTCTGGGGCAAACACACACTCCTGCAAAAATATACATGGTTTCCCATGTTTACCAGTACTCTCCCTAAAGAATCATGTCTCCTATTTCTCCCTGTAACAGTAGCCTAATAGGGTCCACTACTAGGACCCCTACTATGCAGATTCCTAAGCTTACCACAGTACCCACTCCAGTTGCCAATCATGGGCCATCACCTGTTCTGTCTCATCTGCACTATCAGCATCCATAGCTGATTCTCTGCAACCAGCATTATCAATCACCTCTCCTCAGTCATAATGTAAATAGTTAGAAAGATCAAATATAGTGATTCTTAGTACTAATATATAGTTAGGAGCAAGAAGATCTGTTATGGTACCACACAGTAGGGTGACAACCAATAAAAATAATATTCTGTGCATTTTTAAATTCTAGAAGAAAGGATTTTAAAAGTTCTTATCATAAAGAAATGACAAATGTTTGAGGAGATAGATATATTTAACCTGATTTAAACATTACACATTTTATATAGGTACCAAAATGTTTCATGGAATCCCATTAATATGTATTTTTTATGGTTTCATGTATCAGTAAAAAAATAAATTAAAAAAAATATTTTAAAGTGTTGATTCTTCAGGAAAAGTGTGGGATCCTCTGCATGAGATTAAGAGAGCATGGTTCTATTTATCTGCAGAAAATTTCACACAGAAAGTATGAGGGAGCTTATGATTCTTCAGTGATATAAATTACAGCAATTTTCCAATGATCATATCATGTTTTTGTCAATATGGTATAGTTTCCTATAGAAGACCTTCACAATGAAAAAAGATAGCAACCCAATTTCAACACATTTTCATCTTCAGTAGGAACACAAGATACACTTTTGAGTCCATGATTCAACGGTTACCATAACTATTAGCCAACTTCTGAATCTGTGCTGATTACTGCCTTAGAAACACAAAAACTCATACTCTCATTGTGCCTATGTAATACATACCTTCATGGTGAGATGTGTTTTCAGAAATGATACATACCTTAAGTGACCTGGCAGCAATGTCTTCTGGTGTAGAAAAAAATACATCATCAACATCCAGAGTCTGAAGTTCATCATGTGTAGAAAAGAAGAGCAAGAAGAAGCAGTCTTCATTCCCCACATTCTTTATCCAGTGTAGTGTATTTTTAGGGAAGAAGATCACCTGGCCAGCTGTGACATTGTATGTGGTAACTACTTCACCACCATCATCGACCACCCCAATCCATGCTGCTCCCTGAAGCATAAACAGAAAAACACATCACACTTCACACAGAGTAATGGTTCTCAATCCATTCTTACTACTATTTTTCTAACCTTTGCCTTGAAACCTTTTTTCCTATCACTACCCTAAAAAAGGGCTGGGATTTACCTCAGTTGGTGGAGCACCACTCTGCAGTCTCTGAGGTCCTGAGTTCAATTCCCAGCACCACAAAAATGGAAGAAGGATGTGGCAATCCACTTTCCAGGCAAACCCGAAATAATCAGCCATTGAAAACCCTACATGGGTCGCTATGAGTCAGACACGACTTGATGGCAACTAACAACAACCCTAAAAAATTTTAATGGCATTGACATACTGTAGGTCACTATTCTGCAAATATACACTGCTCACATACCACATGTATATCTATAGTTGCTCCCACTAAAAGCCACTTGTCCCCTATTGGGGACAATACTGCCACCAGAGAGATTCTGTATTTTAGAATTTGAAGAAACTGAAGCAACATGTGAAGAACAGATGTATGCTCAAAAGTGATCGCACAAGTACACATTTGTATATATGCATATTTATGTGTATGTATACATACACATATGTGTGTTTCTGGCTAAGAAAAATGTGTATATGTTTTAGTGATAATAATAGCAGGTCCCACTAGTGTTTTTACTGTCAGGTATCCATCTAAGCACTTTACTTGATTCAATTCAAATATTCCTTATATCAACCTATGAAGAACAGTACTATTATTACTCCCATTTTACAGATGAGAAAACTGAGTTTGGCAAGAATTTGTCTTTTTTTCTGAGGCTATACAACTAATCAGTGGCAAAGCTGCCTCCAAAATCTATACTTTTTTGTCCATACTACACCATACTTCGATTCTGCTGATATAAAATTAAAATGAACAGGCTAGTGCTTGAAGTGACTTCTAAATAATCTAACTGAATCTAACTGAAAGCTTGGATGTTTGTCTATCACTTGATTCAGTATGTTTGTGACAATCAAAATAATACACAGGGACACACATTTTCTTTCACTCTCTATTCTTCAGTGTTACTCTGTGTGATGGGTAGAAAAGGTACTATTATTTATATTTTACCAGAGACTGATGGTGACAGAGTGGAATATATTCAAAGATGGATGAAAAAGAAGTCTGTTCTAGATACACAGATAGCAAGTATATCTTGAACCCAACTGGATATTAAAGATACCACAAAGAAAGGTGAACCTCTGAAGAGCTCTATCCTTACGCATACACTGGGAACAGTAGAAATGTCTACCTATTCCTGCCAGGCCACCAACTACTCCAGACACACTGCAGAGGCCACACAGTGGCCAAGGGGACCCCCACTACAGGGCCCCACAGTGGCCAAGGGGACCCCCACTACAGGGCCACTTCACCTACCTCTCTCCTCTCAGCACTGCCTCCAAGGCCCTCCTGAATACATTCAGAAGCAGGACACTCACTCACAGGTGAGTGCAGTGGAGATACTTCCTTCTCATCCTGTCCATTAGCTTCTTTGCCTGGTTGTGAGAGTGGGTGATCTCACAGTTTACCAGGAGTCTAAAGGATATTCAACTCTGTGTAGTCCACATTTAGAAACTCATGTTATAGCCGGGTGCTGTATTGCATGCCTACAATCCCAGCGACTTGGGAGGCTGTGGCAAAAGGATTGCCAGTTTGAGGCCAGAGGCAGCCTGCATAGCTTGGAGAGACCCTGTCTCAAAATAAAAAACGTAAAAGGGGCTGGGGCTGCAGGTCAGTGGTAGAGCACTTGCCTAGCATGCACAAGGCCCTGGATTCAACTCCTCAGTACTGCAAAAAAGTCATTACTGCTTCCTCAGTGTCTGGAATACAGAAGAGGACCAATAAATACTATTTGGAATTAATGATTTATCTTAAATTCAAGTAAGTACACTCAATTCCCCTCCAGCTATGTCTATTTTGCTTGATTTCAGAATGTTCTGAAAGGTCTAAACCACAAAAACTATCCAATGGCCTGACATTGGAGACTCCAGACTGAACATATTAGCAAACTAGTTTGTTATGTGGGCTGGGATTTAACTCAGTTGGTATAGCACTGAGCTGCAGTCTCTGAGGTCCCGAGTTCGATTCCCAGCACTGCAAAAATGGGAGAAGGGCCTGGCGAGCCACTCCCAAGGCAATCCCGAAACAGTCAGCCACTGAAAGCCCTAGGAGGGTCGCTATGAGTCGGATACCAACTTGACGGCATCTAACAACAACAACAAGTTTGTTATGTTGTTGCTTTTTTTTCTAAGAGGAGAGCTGATTTTTTTTTTTTTTATCATTAGATTAGAGCCACCAGTTTTAGTTTTGGCTCAGAGAATTAAACAGGGATCTTATTTTAAGAACAACGTGAAAAATCACTTCGTACCAAAGAAAGAAGTTCAAAGTGATGACAAAAATAATGAAAACAAACAGGATAGTGCTTGAAGGCACTACTAATTAATATAACTGAACCTAACTAAAAACCTAGATATTAGTCTATCACTCAGTTAAGTAGGTTTTGCAATAATTAAAATAATACTCTGGAGACAAACAACATAGGTGCTTAGGAGTCGAGTGTGGATAAACCAGTCATACCTGTGCCAGATAGCCATGTTCATTGGCATTGAAGTGCCAGTGAGGGGCCCGGATGCCCTTGCTTTTTATTCTCAAGGTCCCTAGAGTCATCTGTGATCTCTGACTGTTCAAGCTCGTGCCAAAGGCCTCTTCTTCATCGCTGAGATAATCTTTGATATTGTTCCTATATCGTGCCCACTGGATTGCACCACCAGGGAACTCAAATACCTAAAAAAAGCCATAAACAAGCATTGATCAGCATGGAACTTACCTCCTAAGGAATACGAAGCTACCATGATGACCCACAGAGTAAGAAGGAGGAAAAATTGGAAAAGGTAATAGTGTGGAGGTGAGGTGAATTTTTGGAGTCCCAGGAAAGAAGACATGGAATAGGATTCCTGCAAGAGTCCAGAAATGATAATAGTGATATAGGTAGTGTCTCCAGTCTAAATTCTCTTAGTTATACTTAAAAAAAAAAAAAGATGCCTATCCTGGCAAAAGAAAACACAGATTTCCATTTGCCACCTGCAATTCTGTTCAGCTAGACATAGAACAATCTACTGAAAATTTCCACCTAAGCCCAACATTACTCCAACTCTCCCTCTTCACTATCCTTCACATCCCTTCATCCCATTGGCCCTTCCAATAGGGGACAAAGCTAAGTACCATGCAATGGAAATGTTGTTTGGAAATCACCATTTAGAAAAAAAAATGTTTCTCATGTATATGATTCATACCTTGGATTTAGGTAAATGATTAAGAAACTGGAATTTTGGATCAACAGCCTTTGGTCCTTTGGGAACCACTGTTGTTTGCAGAGGTGAGGCTTCAGGTTCAAGGTGAACATCTAAACGATGCTGGGAGATGTTTGTGTAAACCAAAGAGAGAATCAGTACTCCAATAGCTGTGGTGATGAAGCAGGCCAAGAGACACATCAGGAACATGGTCAGCAGGGACCACTCCCTCTTCTTTTCCTAGGAGGAATTATGAAACCATTATTCTCTCCTCCTGTATTATAAGTATTGTCTCCTTTCTCAATTTCTTAAATTTTTGTTTTTACTAACTTCAACTAAATTTAACTAAGAAACATAGTAAAAGAATGTATTTCTTAAGTATACTTGAACTTTATATTTTATCTGTTTAGTATTGAATCAGGAAATGATCAGAAGAGGAAACATCACCTTTCCTATGAAAATAATAGACCTAAATAGTCTTTCCTCAGCTCTGTGTGAGAGTCCTGGAGGAAGGTAGTCTAAAGACAAAAAACACAGAAATTTTGCAATGGAAAAGAATCCTAAAGATTTTGGATTAATTGCTATGTCCCATTGTCCTGACAAGTGTCAGGGAGGAGCAATGACTGGTGAAAAGCTATACTGTTGTCTGTTATAAATGTAGGTCTAGAAAGAAGTCCTCATTATTCTGTGCTATTTCCACTAAACCATAGTGCTACCATTGAATATCATTTGGGGAAATCATTAAAATTAGAATCAATACTTATGGTCCAGCACTCTCAAAGAAAAGCTTACATTTACATACATTGCTAATCCTACATTTAGGTTAAAAAAAGAGAGGGTAACATATGCTTTTGTATCTCTCAAAGAGTATTTCTTTGACATTAATATTTCTTCCTTAAACACTGGACTTCATCTGTATTTCTCAAACTTTATTCTTTACCACATCCACATTAAGAAATACATTTCCCATACTGAACTAGTACAACACACACATATAAATGCACACAAAAATATGTTTCCACAAACACACCATTTAAACTAAAGATTCCCAAACATTACCTATTTGTTATTTATTCATTTTTGAATGCTAATTCAAACCCACTATATGGATTTTATGATTAGTGGATTCAATGTGAAATTTGTCTGGATCTCTTTAAATAAAAGATAGGACAAATTGTTAGTCTGTCTCCTCAAACATTAGAGAAAGAAAACATTATAAAGAGGGACAATGAAAAACCCAGCTGAAAAAAAAAATAGAACATCTCCCCCTTTAACTTGCCTGAAGTTCACTGATGATGATGGATAGAAACACATTGCTAAAGTCAGCAATTAAGAGGCAGATTTTTTTGCCTGGTGGTAACAACCTTTAAGTCAAAGCATTCAATACTATGAACAACAAAGAGAGTTGAACCATTAAAGAACTAGAGAAGATGTGAATTAAGAGTTTATGTGAGAAGGCAGAGCAAGAAATATACTGAGAAGGAATATTGAGGGTCTCCTGAAGACAGCTGGTCTAAAGAGAGATTCTTTCTTCACCTCTAAGAGTCTTCACTCTCATAAGAGTCTTGGGGACAACTAGCATGAGGGTGTAAATCTCCAACTTACCATGCTGGACGTGGTGCCCATCTTCCCCACAGACAAATCCTTCTGTGTTCCATCTTCTTTCATTTCAAATGCTAAGTTGTCCATTGGCAAAAGGGTTCAAGCAATTCACTGAAAAGGAAGGGAAGAAGGAAGGAAAAATACAGCTTTAGCAAACTGAGATATCCCTCAGAGAAGAATGAGAATTCACCAGTAAGAAGAGCACTTATATAGAGCTGATAGCTAAAGGAAATAAGGAAGTTGTCTCTCAAATTAAAATCTTGGTTAAAAAAAAAGACTTGAAAGAATTACCAAACAAGAGACCAGTGAAATATTTGTGCTGGTCCCCAATTCTTTGCTCACTGATGACACATACACAGATAATAACAATCATAGCTAAACTTTACTTCCTCCTCTGTGTCAGGTGTTATACTAAATGTTTTACAAACATTATGTGACTTCATTTTTACAACCATCTTGTCAGGTGCTATAATTATTCCCTTTTTGAGAAATTAGGAAACTGAGCCATTGAGAAGTACAGAAACTCCCTTGAATCACAGAGCCAGGTTTAATGTTGGATTGAGGTACCTTTTATCCTAAGATTCTTTCATGACACTGGTTCTCTGTAGGATGATGGGTGCTTAGCCTACTAAAATCTTTTCTCATCCAAATCAGTCTTTTCTCTAAATAATGTCACTAATTTTCCTAGTGATTTATGAAATAATCTGTTACTTGAAAGTTTAAATCTTTTTTGTTAGTATTATTAGCATATATTTATTGCACAAAATAATGAGTTTCATTGTGACATTTTCATACATGTATATAATATATTTAAGTTAAATCTTATACAATTTATTTTTTGTTATCTTTTTTGGTGATTGTTGATTGCCTGAGTACTCTAAAAACCTCTACTGTAATCCGCAGAAGTCACCCATACTTGTTTTCTACCAACCTTCCCACTTTCATTCCTCCCATAAAATGGTCAAATGTCTATTACCATTTATTCTCAATTCTATTCACACCCTTTCAAAAGTTTTAGAGGGATACAAAGTCAGATGTGGATTAGAATCTGATTTGTAGTCTTCTAAAACTCTTGAAAGAGTGTGGATTAGAATCAAGAATATATGGTATATTTCAGGCTGTATGATATTAACAAGCTGTAAGTATTTCAAAATTGGGTAGGAGAAAAGAAAACAGAAAAGAAAATAAATCATTACAACAAAATGTGATGAGCTCTGTGATCTAAATGACAGATGTACAAGTTCCTGTGAGGATGCAGAAAATGTGAGAAGACAAGAGAAAGCAAGTCTTCAATGCAATGTATTTTGAGTGGAGCCTTCAGGTCCCAACATAACTTCACTGGGTAGACACAATCAGTTACAGCTTATCCTATATTTCTGACTTGTCTAGCAGCAGTTCTAGAACAGACAATATGGTAAAAATGTAGACCTTATGTGGATCAGGCAGCTTGGCTCCGACCAGGATGTATGTAAATCTATGTTTGAGTAACAGGAGAGATGAACCGGGGGCTTTCCTACTATATTTCATCACATCTAAGATGCATAATTTTTCACATTTCAACCTCTCTTGAAGAAGAGATATGTTTAAAAATTAGTGGTCTTTCAGAGTCACCAAAACAGAGTATGATCACTTTTCTGTTTTATCAGACAACAGTACTATACAAATTTTTAAAGCAAGTTTATACAATTTATATTTTGCTACTCTTTCTTTGAAATGTGAAAATACTGCCCTCTGATACAAGTATTATTGGGGGCTATACTAAGCATTTATTTAACATCAGGACAAGCAAATCATAAACCAAAATAAATTAAAACTCACTGGGTGCACTAAATCAAATAATTGCACATAAAGAACAATGAAATTATGTTATTTGGGGGAAAATGGATAGAACTAGAGAACATCATGTTAAGTGAATAAACTAGACTCACAAAGACAAATATCACATGCTTTCTCTCATCTTTGGGTTATAGATCATTATATATATATACATACATACATACGCATACACACACATATATATATAATGTCATGAAAGTAGGAGGAGGATTATTTGGGGGGAGGAAGGAGACTATAGGGAAACAGAGGGGGCAACAAGAGAGGGTAATGGGAGAAAGACAAATATCACATTTTCTTTCATATGCAGAATACACACACACACACAGAAACATGAGGTTTGATTGAAACATACACTGAAGGTTTAACTTTTAAAAATTACAATAAAAGACACATTGCCATTAATCCTTCCTCAAAATACTCCCCCTGGCTTTGAACACGCTTATCCCATGTCCTTGCCACTTTCTGAAGGAGTTCTGGAAATCCTCTTTCATGAGTGTCTTCTGTTGTGCTGTCATGGCTGCCTCAGTGTTCTGAATCAATTCAGAAAGTTTACCCTTCATGGTCATTTTGACTGTAGGGGAAAGCCAGAGGTCACAGGTCCCATATCCCAAAACAAAGAATTTGATAAAGTCCTGAAGTGATAGATATGCCAATTACCCTGATCCAATCATTACATATTTTATTCATGTTCTGAAATGTCAATTTTCCTATAAATATGTATAATCACCATGTGTCAATTGAAAATAAAAAATATGTTTAGAAAAGTGACAAGGTCATTGAAGGCAGAAAAACACAGGAACTATTACATATTGAGATGACTAAGGAAACATGACAATTAAATGGATTGAATCCTGGAACAGAAAAATGATATTACAATAATAACTAGTGGAATCTGAGTAAGGTCTGTAGTTTTAGTTAATAGTATTGTGCTAGAATAATTGAAAGTTCCTCTTTGATTATGTAGATGTTAATATAAGAAGTTGGAGGAAATGTACTCATGAACAACCTTGCTACTCTAAAGTCTAAAATTATCTCAAAATAAAAAGTAAAAAGGAAGAAAAGAAAGAAGGGGGAAGGAGAAAAGCGGAATGGAGGGAAGGAGGAAGAAAACGTTTTTTTAAAAAAAAAAATCTATTCTCTTTTCCCAGGAATGCAACTAGTATGTATTTCTCAACATTCCTTAGAGGTGTTGCCATGCAACTGAGTTTTAGTCAATAATGACCAGAAATGCTATGTGCCATTCCAAGCTGAAGCTTTTTAAAAAGAGGGTAATTCTTCACCTTCACCATGCCCCCTTATACTTTCACCAGCTGGATGCAGTTATGCTCAGGATGTAGGGAAGGTAGAGCCACTAGATGGAGGAAGCCTGGATCTCTAAATCACTGTGTAGAGGAAATCCACCTGCCAATGAGGAACACCCATCTGGAGCTCCTGTATATACAAGCAATAAAGTTCTGGTCTATTGCTCCATTATACAATTGGTCAATCTATTTTTCTTTACCATAAACCAAAGCCAAAACATATTCATAATCTTTCTAGCCCTTGTTTCTAACTAGGATATGCTGCACACTTTATTTATTATTATTATTATTATTGTTGTTGTTGTTGTTGTTGTTGTTGTTGTTGTTATTTTAGACAAGGTTTTGCTAAATTACGCAGACTGCCTCTGGTCTTCAGCTTGCGATCCTCCTACCTCTGCCTCCCCAGCTGCTGGGATTACAGGTGTGTGCCACTGTGCCCAGCTCTACAAACATTATTCTTTGAAATGTTTATCTCCATCACAATTTCTGGGAGCCTACTAATAATAAATTTGGCAAGTGCCAGAGCTGCTGACTGCAGTATCTATCAAAGAGATTGAGTGAATATATGTTAAAATATAGCTCTTCATTACATGACTTGAATTTATTTTCCTGGAACATATCCAATCCCAAAAAGATATTGTTTCCACAGAAAGTCAGTTAAATCCTTTTTTGTGCCACGTTAGTGGAGGACAAAAAGCTGTACTACCAAATTTCAATAAGAAAATTTCCCCATCTCTGTTATCTACCTTTTTTAATTTAAACATAATTAGGAAACATAAACATTTTTCTTTCCCAATGGCCAGACTTACCCCTCAAATGTTTAGTTAACAATAGGGCACAGGCACTGACCAACTAAAACAGAAGTAGTTAGTTGATGTGGCCACATGTGTGTGTGTGCTAGATAAATATTAGTCCTGCCAATGGCTATAACCAGAATACAAGTTTATAGTGAAGTGGTTATGAGTGTAAACTCTGGAGTAATCAGTCAGGACAACTGAATGATCGTTGGGCAATCATCCTGGTAGAAAGGCTGATAAGACAATGTTGAGCAATGCTTTCTGATTATTTCCTTAGAAATGTCTACCGGTAAGAGGATTTGTCAATGTTCTCATTATGCAAATGTTTCTTATCTACTGCTCACCTTTCAAATGGCTACTGGATGTCAGTGATATACTATGTACTAGCCACTCCTGAGAGTTACTAAGTCAATAAACACATAGACCCTTACCTCAAAGACTTTATAATGTCATGATTCATTCTGGCTAACAAATGCATGAGGAAAATGAAACATGAAAAATTGTGTTTTATGGTACCCTGATAACAAGATGGGGAATTCACCTTATTGGCCCCATAGAAAAATCAATGCCAAACATTGAAACTTCAGAGCTTTGTGTAAAAAGGCTTGATACATATTTCCATTACACCCACACCCACCATTACTAACTCTAGATACACCCTTGTTGTACAGGTATTAGATAGGGATGAACTTCTATTACATATGTCAGAGAATGCTGGGAAGGATCCCAGATCATGTAAAATTAATAAGATAAAAACATTCTATTCATTCAGCTCTACTCACATAGCAATACAATCTTAGACTATTTCCTTATCTTTGCTCAGCCAGTTTCCTCATGTATACAAAATTAAAAGCTGGAATAAATGATCTTGCTATGTTTGAACATGGGTTGTCCCCCCAAAATTCATGTGTTAGAGGTTTGGTCCCCAGTGTGGCGGTGCTGAGGTGGTGTAACATTTAAGAGGTGGGACCTCAATGGGAGGTAATTAGCTTATGGTGGCTCCACCCTCATGAATGGATTCATACTGTCTCAAGGAAATGGGTCAGATCTCCTATAACTGGATTAGTTCTCTTGAGAATAGATGTTATAAATCAAGTTCAGCTGTCTTGGCTCACTCTTGTGCATATGTGCCTCTTCTGCACAGAGTTGGTTCCCATTCCATTTTTAACTCACCATAAAATTGATGGGGGTCATAATTGGAGTTAGACCTGACTCAACAGCACCTAACAACACCACCACCAACAACAGGATAATGGGGGTGTAAACATGAGCAATATAAAATGATATGCATATATGAAAATGTCAAAATGAAACCTATTAAGTTGTACACTAAAAAAATTACTATAAAAATGGCAAAAAAAAAAAAGAAAAAATCAAAGGGATTACAAGCTGTCTGATTTCTCTTCCTTTGGAGGGAAAACAAATATCAGTTTACATTTCTTACACACTTGTAACAATGCTTCCACATTATTCTTCCTTCAACTCTTCACATACCCTACCTGCTTTGGGTTCACTCCGTAGAGATATGTTAAGATCTGTCCTTTAATTCTTTCTAGTTATAACTTAGAGTTTTCAGGTAATTCTTCTGGCAAATGGCCAATCCACTAGAAACTAGATTATTTGTCACATATACTATACTTCATTTATATATTACGTAGCTCCTCATACCAGCAACAATCCCTTCCTTTAACATCTCCTGAACGTGCATATCACGCATTGCAATTTTTTTAACATACAAAAGCAAAACTTCAGTTCTAAGGATAAAGCAACTAGGTTAACATGAAGCAAACTTCTAAGAATGAAGCAACTAAGAACACTTTTTTTTTTACATACAAGAATCAATTCATGGACACCTTTGGTCCAGAAGCATTACAGCAAACTGTTAAACTGACATTCATAGAGTGTTTGTTCTGTACAAGCAGTGTGCTAAGAGATTGAGAAGAAAATTGGAAAACATAAAACATGATCTATCCCTTAAGAAATAAACTGAACATTTTCATTTTCATAGCAGCTGTCCTGGCAAGCAAATAAACATACACCCAAAAAACCTGTGTCATTCCAATACCTTACTCCCTAATGACCCAAGGACACAATTTATGATTGCGAGTAACAAATACACTGTCTCTGAGGCTTTCATACAAGTTTGCAGGAACTTGTTTTGAACAATGTCAGTGTTTATTTGCTGGCAAACACTGACATTATAATTGTCAGTCACTACAGTGGTACAGACTCTCATCTCAAAGAATGTAATCTATAAAAGCTGATTTCTTTTTATAAATTCACAAACCTGTGAGTGAAAAAGAAATTATTTCTTTAAAACCAACAAGCCTTCAATGACTACAGTTACATCTCCTGTCTGTGTGGGCCCCTCAATGGCTCCAAATACAAGTTACTTCTGAATGTGGTTCATTGTTCCTTACCATCCACTTGCCAAATGCCATTTTCTTGCTCCCATCTTTCAAGACACTCTAATATGCCCAGACTAGGTTAAGTGCTCTTATAATACATTCTCAGAACATCCTGTATGTTTGATTTGCAGTGCTCATTTCAGTTAACAATTCAGAAAATTATTCTTTACATAATGCCTCCACTGCCAGAGTACAGATTGGATACAGACGTCATCATTATGGGACTTGGTAGGCTTAAATGAATAAATTCTTGACTCATATAATATTTACAATTCAGTACAACCATATCTCTTCCCCTAAACTACTACCAACTAGGAACTAATGCATCCAGCCTTAATCAGTTTTCCCTTATCTTACCCTACTGTTGTTGTTAGGTGCCGTTGAGTGGGTATCCAACTCATAGCGACCCTCTGTACAACAGGAAACACTATTGTCAGTGCTTCTCTGCTGTGCATAGGGTTTTCAATGGCAGATTGATTTTTGGGAGGGGGTTGCCAGGTCCTTCTCCCAATCTTACCCTACTAGAGAGTTGTTAATATAGGAGAAAATTTAAGTGGTTCATGAAACCATGTACAACAGTTTTTGAGAAATATATGGTACAATGGGCTGGGGTTTAGCTCAGTGGTAGAGTGCTGCTCCACACTCTCTGAGGACCAGGGTTCGATCCCCAGCACTGCAAAAATGGAAGAAGGACATGGCAATCCACTCCCAAAGCAGTCCTGAAACAATCAGCCATTGAAAACTCTATGAGGGCTGCTATGCGTCAAACCCCAACTCTACAGCACCTAACAACATATGGTATAGCAATATGATGTGATAAACGAGCAATAATGTAATTTGTGTAGATGTTTCTCAGTTGTCACTACTAAAAACAATCCAACAATGGCTATAGTAGCTGTACTTTTGCCCTTGCAAGAGATTTGTCTATGTCTTAGAGCAGGAAAAAAATCAGGAGTTCTGACACATCCTGTTCTTGCCAGAGAACAATGATGTTTTGAAGAATGCCAGCACAATGGAGGCTTTCAAGATCTCCCACAAGCCAGACTGTGATGATCTGAGCCTTCATAATAACTATATTGTGGTTAATTGTAACATATTGAATTTGTAAAAGGTTCTAAATTCATAGTGTTTCTTGAAGAATAAAAAGTCATATAGATTGTTGATAAAGGTAGCTGTAATAGAAAAGTAAATGTAGAATATATGCCTTATTTCAAGAAATAGAAAACAATATAGGGACTATTTTACTTCTATTAATGATAAATCTCTTTATAAATTATAGATTTTTGTGTAGGTACAATAAGCATAGGAAAAAGAACAGAGAAATTCTAGGAAGGCAATTACTATACTGAAATAGGAAGAACTGAGGATTCCAGTGGTTGCATATAACTGGGGGGAAAAGGGGCTCAAACATTTATCAGAACCAGTGGCCATGTTTTCAAGTTATAACCTCAGCACTGTAATTTGTAGTGTGTCAATCAGCAGTCCAATGTGATGAAAGCACCATAGATGGTCTCTGCTGCAACTACTCAGTGATGCCAATGCAGTGCTAAGCCATCCACAGAAAATATATCCATGAATAACTGTGATTATGCATATGTAAGCTTGAATTTCATCTAATTTTGTTATAAAAATTATTCTTTAAGGTTTTATTCAACCATTTTAAAACCATTCCTAGCTGCCAGTTTGTACAGACTCAGCAGCAGGTTTGTAACTTGGTTTTCTCATTGCTTCTCTAGAGTTCAGATGTGACTTCTCTCTACTCACAGATTCAGGACCTACAATCATTTAGAAGTGTTTAATAAGAATCAGCTAATTAACATGTGCTGGCTTTTTCAGGCAAAATGGATCCTTCTTTATTAAAGAAATGATTATTTCTACTAGACTGCGAATAATATTAATTCTAGCAGAACTCGTGGTTAGGCGCTCTTAACTCAATAGCCCTGGGAAAATCTTTTCAGTTGGTGTCTTCATTTTGATCTTCACTTCTGTCAGCATCAAAATCACTCATACCTTACCCTCTTTTTATTGAAGGTCAGAATGTGTGATCCTAGGACAAGATACTGTTCAAATTACTGAATCAGATTCTTGATTTACTTTCATCTCCCGGATGTCAAGACCTGTAGGAGGATTTGGGTCATTCCTCAAAAGTCAGACCTTCCAATAGCAAGGAATCCTCTGGTACTTAGTTGATGTTAAGTGTTTGAAGTTTTTCATTTCTACCTGAGATAATGTGTAATAGATAATGCTACATTCCAGAATCTAGAACTGGGCTGCAGGAACTGCAGCTCCCAGTTTTACAATTTAGGATCTTTCACTTCAAAAGTGATGTTATTAAAATTAGTGTTTCACTTTTGTTTTCTGTTTTTTTTTTTATTTCTTTTTATTAGTAATTTTTAAGTTAGTGTACAATTTAATGTGTTTCATTGTGACACTTCCATACATGCATCATTGTACATTGCTCCCGTTCACTCTCCATTACCCTCTCATGTCCCCTCCCCCCAATGCCTTCTTCCCTGCCAGTGATCCCTTCTGCTTACATATCATGTGTGTATATGTGTGTGTATGTATGTGTGTATTTAAACGTGTATTGTGCCTTTGAGAGTGAAATATGTGACAGTTTTCTTCCTTTCCCCCATTACCCTCTTTATACCCCCTCCCCACTCTCTTTAGTCCCCTTTTCCCCTCATATAGTCCCCTTACTGTTTTCCTGACATATATTTTAAAATACAGAGAGAGAGAGAGAGAGAGAGAGAGAGAGAGAGAGAGAGATAAAATGTGTATGATTTATTTTTCTGGGTCTAGCTTAGTTCACTCAAAATGATAATGTCCATTTCCACTCATTTTCTTGCAACTGCCACAATTACATCTTTCTTTATGGCCAAATAAAACTCAGTAATGTATATATACCACATTTTCTTTCATTCATCTGTTGATGGATACCAAATCTGATTTCATATCTTGGTTATAGTGAATAACGCTGTAATAAACATGGATAAGCAGGTATCTCTATGGTATGTTTACATATTCCCATATATGCATGTATGTGTACATACATACATACTCCTACGTATATATATATGTAGGAGTGGTATAGCAGGGTCATATGGTAGTTCTATTTTTAGAACTTGAATACTAGTTTTTATAGTGGCTTCACTAATTTATATTCTCACCAGCAGTGTGTAAGTGGTCCTTTGTCCTTGCATCCTCACCAGCATTTGTTGTTGTTTTGTTGCTGATGGCCATTCTGACTGAGGTCAGAGGGTATTTCCATGTAGTTTTGATTTGCATTTCCCTGATGGCTAAGGATGATGAGCATTTTTTCATATGTTTATTGGTCATTTGTATTTCTTCTTTTGAGTACTCTTTGCTTGATTCATTGCCCATATTTTAATTGGATAGTTTACTGTTTTGGTGTTTACTTTTTTGAGTTCTTTATATATTCTACATATTAGTGCCCTGTCTGATGTACAACTGGCCAAGATTTTTCTCCCACTCTAGACTGCCTCTTTACTTTGTTCATTGTCTCCTTTGTTGTTCAGAAGATTTTTAATTTCACATAATCTCATTTGTCAATTCTTGCTATTTTTTCCTGAGCTATTTGGGATCCTTTCCAATATGTCTCTGCCTATGTCTATGTCTTGAAATGTTTTCCCTATGTTTTCCTGTCGTAGTTTTAAAGTTTCAGTTCTTACGTTAAGGTCTTCAGTCCATTTTGAACTGATATTTGTACAGGGTAAGAGAAAGAGATCTAGTTTCAGTCTTCTGCATGAAGACATCCAGTTTTCCCAACACCATTTGTTAAAGAGGCTGTCCTTTCTCAAATGTATATGGTTTTGGCACCTTTGCCAAAAATCAGGTGGCTATACTTGCATAGGTTTATTTCTGGATTCTCTATTCTATTCCATTGCTCTACATCTGTGTTTTTGTACGAGTACTGTTTTCCTTGTTGTTCCTATGGTTCAAGAGTATAATTTCAAATTAGGTATTATGATACCCCCTACATTGCACTTTTTGCTCAGGATTGTTTTGGCAATTTAGGACCTTTTGTGTTTCCATGTGAATTCTAGGATTGGTTTTTTCTAGTTCTATAAAGAATGTCATTGAAATTTTGATGAGGATTGCATTGAATCTTTAGATTGTTTTTGATAATATGGCCATTTTCACAGTATTAATTCTTCTGATATCTGAGCATGGGAAATCTGTCCATTTTCCAGTGTCTTCTTCAATTTCTTTAGTCAGTGTTTCAAAGTTTTCATTGTAGAGGTCTATTACTTCCTTGGTCAGGTTTGTTCCTAAATATTTTATTCTTTTTGAAGCTATTGTGAGTGTGACTATTTTCCTGATTTTTCTCAGCCTTTTTGGTTTTGGTTTATAGGAAAGTTATTGATTTTGTATCCTACTAATTTGCTGAATTGCCTGCAGCTGTAGCACTGTGGCATCCGATCCTGTCAGATCTTGGAAGCTAAGCAGGGTCGGACCTGGTTAGTACCTGGATGGGAGACCGCCTGGGGACACCAGAAGCTGTAGGCTTGGGAGGACCTGGCAACCCTCTCCTAAAAATCAATCTGCCATTGAAAACCCTATGAACAGCAGAGAAGCACTGACAATAGTGTTTCCCCTGTTGTACAGAGGGTCGCTATGAGTCGGATACTGACTCAAGGGTACCTAACAACAACAAGAACAACAATTTGCTGAAAGTGTTTATCAGCTCTAAGAGTTTTGTGGTGGAGTCGTTAGGATCTTTTAAGTAGAGGATCAAATAATTTACAAGTAGGGACAATTTGACTTCTTCCTTTCCTATTTGGATCCCTTTTATTTATTTCTCTCACCTTATTGCTCTGGCTAAGAGTTTAATCACTGTACTGAATAACAGTGGGGAGAGTGAATATCTTTATCTAGTTTCTAATTTTAGAGGAAAAACTTTCAGTTTTTCCCCACTCAGTATGATGTTAGCAAAAAGTTTTTCACATATTGCCTGGATTATGTTGAAGTATGTTTCTTCTATTCCTAGATTCTTCAGAGCTTTTATCATGAAGAGATATTGACCTTTGTCAAAGGCCTTTTATGCATCTGAGATGATCATGTGATTTCTGTCTCTGAGTCCATTTATGTGCTGAATTACATTTATTGAATTGCATATACTAAACTATCTTTCCATCCTTGGAATGAAATCAGCTTGATAATAATGTCTGGTGTTGTTACTAAGTTGTTGAAGTTGATTTACAAGTACTTTATATTCTCAAGTCTAATCCACAGCCTCTCGACAATTTGAGGGCTACAAAATCAGATGTAGATTAGACTTGCATGCAGATTAGATTTTTGGTTGAATGAGGTTGGTAGTATTTCTTCCATGGCTATTTTATAGAATAGTCTGAGGAGTACTGGTGTTAATTCTTCTTTAAAAGCCTGGTAGAATTTGGCAGTGAATTCATCTTGTCCTGGCTTTTTGGGAGGAGTGGGAGGAGACCCCTTTATTACTGCTTCAATCTCATTGCTCATTATAAATCTATTTAAATAGTTGATATCTTCTTGATTTAATTTTAGTAGGTCATATGTGTCTAAGAATTTATTCATTTCACCTGGACTTTCTATCTCTTGGGAATATGTTTTCAAAGTATTTCCCAAGGATTCTCTAGATTTCATAGATATCTGTTGTAACGTCCCCCTTTTCATCTCTCCAATTTATTAATTTGGGTCTTTTCTCTCTTAACATTTGTTACTTTGGCTAAGGGTTTGTCAATCTTCTTTACAAAGAATCAACTGTCTGTGTCATCAATTCTTTGTATTATTCCTTTAGTCTCCATTTCATTAATTTCTGCCCTGATCTTTATTATTTTGTTCCATCTACTGACTTGGGGTTTTGCTTGTTCTTGTTTTCCAAAGGCCTTGAGGTGCATTATTAAGTTACTTATTGGGGTTCCCTGATATTCTTTCTTCTGCTTGACCTAGTCTACTGGTGATGCTGTGTTTTTTTATTTTGTTATGTTCGTCGTTTCCATTATTTTAGTTTGTCTTTTTTTTTTTTATCAAAATCTCAATTTCCTTGCTGAATTTCTCATTCATTTTCCTTATTTTGTCTTCTATGTTGAATTTCTTATGTAGGCCCTGAATTGATTTCCTTACTGCATCTACTTGTTTGTATCTTCCTGGAAGTGACTCATCATTTTTACATGTAGACATTTGAATTCTTTGACATTTCAACCTATCAATACCCTTAGATTCAGAAGTTGAAGAGTTATGGTCTTTGGAGGAGACATGTTGCCTTGCTTTTTCATGTTTCTTGTGTTTCTGTTTTGTGATTTGTGCAGTTGTTGTGATGCATCTTGAGAGCAGCTTTCTCTTAAGAACTCAACCCCCAAGATCACTCAGAGAGGAGAAAACAAACCACTTTAAAAGGTACAAAACCATATTAAACCAGATGAGAAATACACTCAACATCAATTAAAGCCAACTACTACCATACCAAAGGCTAGGATTTAGCTCAGTTGGTAGAGCACTGCTCTGTGGTCTCTGAGGTCCTGAGTTTGATTTCCAGCACCGCAAAAAATGGGAGAAGGTCATGGCAATCCACTCCCAAGGCAATTCCAAAATAATCAGCCATTGAAAATCCTATAAGTGTCGCTATGGGTCAGATACGACTCAACAGCACCTAACAACAACTACTACTACACTACCAATGACCATAAAATAGAAGATGGCCACAATAATGCAGAATAAGTTATGTCGTTTAAAATTATGTATGGTGAAAGTAAAAATAGTAATTGTCTGAAGTAAGAGGACAGGGAAAAGGGAAAATAAAGAAGCAGTGAGGGTCAAATAAAAGAAAAAGGAAGAAGAAAGGGGAAGAATGTTAGCAACAGGGATAGAAAAGAGCAAAACATTAAAAAACTGATTTCAAAGTTTAAAAAAATGTGTAAACAAAATTAGATGAACATCAGAATAGGAAATAAAGCCAAAGTTATTTCTTTTAGAAATAAAATAGCATAAAAATGATTCTAAAAGCATAGTAAATCAATAGAGAAAAACACAGGTGACAAAGGAAAGGAGAAAACTATAACTGGAAAAAGAAAAATATTACATTAGAAAAAAGGGGTATGAGAAATAAAATGGAAAAAAGAAAATTTAAAAAGGAAATAAATTACAGAGTACTGGAGTGGCTTCTTTCGGTGTCCTCTAATATTGGAGTCTGCCAGATGACAGTGGTCAGATGAAGATGGAGTCTCTTATCTTTTGTACCAGTGCCACAGTCCAGCTGCAGCCTAGGATATAGGGTTTCCCGAAGGTGGGTGAGGAGTCAGTGGCAGTGGGTAACAGAAACACAGCAGCTCAGAGGCAATGTGGATCTGTTCTGTTTATTGTTCAGATAGCTCATTTTTTATGCAGTCTTTTTAGGCTTAGGTCATGCAAGTAGTAAGAATACGTGCAGTTTTACACACACTTGGCAGTCATAATAGCAGTGGAGGGTCAGGCTGACCAGAACAGCAGCCTTTACTCTTTTTCTCTAGCTGGGAACCAAGGTCTGCCTTTAGATAGATAAGTACTTCCATGCTAAATTGTCAAGGAGGCTTTTGTACTGTGGGAACAGGCCTATACATACATAGAGAGATGGTTTTATAATTTAATTATTTATACGTGTGTCACCCCCTTGAGTCCACATTATAAAAATTGTATATTTTAACTTATTAGATTGTTTTGCTTGTTGGAGGGCTGCTGGTACAAAAGCTTTAGGCTGTGTTGGCTCAAGGAGTTCATGCTGTTGGCAGTCATTCAAGAATTTTTTGTTGTAGGCCTGTTAGGGAGTTTTCTTAACTTCTGCTCTGAATTAGCATTGCTCACAGAATCAGAGGATTATATATTTACATCTATTACTTGTTTTTCCTTAATTTTCCCAGAAATCCACAATATGAATGCTCACAGAATTAGAAGATTATATATTTACATTGATTACTTGTTTTTCCACAATATGAAGAAAATAGTGACCAATTCAAATTTAGGAAAAAGAAAAGATGATATTTCAAGTCCTTTCCCATGAAGAGACCTTCTTTTGGAGGTACTCTTTGCCTTTCGGTCAACTTTCCCTTTGAAGGCTTTGAGGTACTTTTCCCCTTTTGGTGGACGTTCCCTCTGATGCCCTTTTAAAGGTACCCTTCCTCATGTGGGCACTCAGTTTAGCCATCATGAGTGGAAATGGACCTGGCATACCAGTTGTATATGTGCTGAGCCTGGACTCATCAAGGGTAGATGTTTGGCAGGGCTGTTTTCACTACAGAAACTTCTCCTCTTGTGCACATAAAGCCTCTGGTGGCCACATTTAGCTT
This sequence comes from Pedetes capensis, assembly GCA_007922755.1. NCBI lineage: Eukaryota > Metazoa > Chordata > Mammalia > Rodentia > Pedetidae > Pedetes > Pedetes capensis. The sequence continues at coordinate 46,219 of VMDO01007787.1, read as the reverse complement.
TGCAGCTTGTGAGCCTGGCAGGTTCTCACACATGCCTGAGACTCCCCAGCTGTATGCCATAAGAGGTTAGTGTCCAAGCCAAGGGGTATCTTTGGTGTATGTTGTGGAGTGGGGGAAGCAAATGGGGCACTGAGATCTGTACTGAATGATCCATCTCAGTGCTTTCATAATCTGCCAAACATTGACCACTGTGAGTGGGAGGGGGTTGCAGGGCTCAAGTACTCTGCTGCCACTAAGTTGCACAGTTCTAAGTTGTACAGGCAGTGAACTGCATGGTAGAAAGCTGGCTCCAGGAATGGAGATGCCTGCTGATCTTGGCTTGGTGTTGTTGGTCACTGCAGTTCCGCTCAATAGATGAGTTTGACTGCTCCCCTCAAAAGCTGGGGTTACCATCACCTTTTCCCAGTGACTTGCTGCCTGAACTTCTCAGTGTGTCAGTGTACCACCTTGCCCCTCTCTGCAACTCCCTGCTGCAGCTGTGTCACACCCTGGGGTTGTGGCAGGTTGCCTCTGGGCTCCCTGACCCAATATTTCCTTGTTTTCAGGACTCCCAGTGTATGTCAGTCTAAGACAACAGGTTCCCTCTCAAGATCGTGCCCAATCACAGCCCTCCAAGGAATAGAGTGTGGCAAAATAGATGACCTTTGCCAATGGTGACTCTTCAGTCACTGTTTCACTCTATCTCTCTAATGGATCCAAGGCTAACAGGGGCTGTGGGCTTGTTCTGTTAGAGGACCAGTCTCTTCACCAGGGCTGTCTGTCTTACCTTTTATATGAGTCTTCTGATACCCCTACCCCACTCAGCAGCCACAGCTGGAGACATGTCCTGCTCACTCCTCACTGTGTAGCTCTTCTATTCTCTGTACTTTGAAACTGTCCTGTCACTTCATTTGTGATTTCTGTGCTCTTCCAGTCTCTCTCTCTCTCTCTCTCTCTCTCTCTCTCTCTCTCTCTCTCTCTCTTTAGAATGGAGTCTATCTTTTCTTATTCTGACTCCTTTGCCTCACCATAGCACACTGAGGCAGTATCTAATCCACCATCTTACCCTGGAAGCTGTTTCACTTTTTTTCATCTTTCTCCCCCCCCCATATCTTTCCCCCTTCCCTCCCTTGCTCCCTCCCCCCCACTCTTTCTGTCAGAGAGCTGTTGAAGATGGTACAACATTGGCTTAATTGTTTAGATAAGCTTGCTTTAATCACATGTATGGGGAAGAGGGGACTGGAGAACTGGAGTTTAGCTTAGTTGGTAGAGTGCCACTCTGTGGGCTCTTAAGCTCTGGGCTCAATTCCCCAGCACCACACAAATGGGAGAGAGGCCTGACAGCCAACTCCCAAACAATCAGCCACTGAAAACCCTGCAAGGGTTGACTAGGAGTCAGATAAGACTCAAGGGCACCTAACAACAATGAAGAAGAGGTTTCAAGGGTGACAACAGGGTACTTTCTTGAACCTCTACTCTGTTAACTATGTCAAGGCTGTCTCATTAAAAACACAAAGTTGATTATTATCTTTTTTACATTCACAAAGGCCACCCCTTTACACCAAGGCTCAAACAAAACTTATGAGCATAGGGAGAATGACTAGGCAGAGACTGGCACAATGTAAGTTCATTGGTGGTCTAATAGGAATCCTCGGGCTAATGTATGCTAAAGGGAAGGGAAGAGAATTGAGGCCAGAATCATAAAGTAGATGTAAAAACTATATCTGCTTTATGGAATGGAGAAAGGTGCCCTCCAGTGGGAAAAAAAAGCTTAACATCTCATTAACAGTTCTATATCTTAGTTCTACAAATATAAAGACACAGGCAGCTAAATGGTAACAAGAAATCATTATCAGCTGAGACTCTGATGCCACATACTGGGATAATTGTTTGTCAGCAACAGCTAATTCAGAGTACTTACTGTATGCCGGGAATGATGCTAAGCAAGCATTTAACAGGAACCCTCTCATTTGATCTTTGCACTTATGTGAGGGAGACAGCATTGTAGAAACCAAGGGTCAGAGCTTCAATTTGCCCAAGATACCCCCTATTAATATAATAAACAGAGAGGACATTTAAATTTTAAGCCTTCCTAAAAAGACTGACTCATAAAACTACCTGAGAGCACACACACACACACACACACACACACACACACACACACACGAACTATAGAAATTTAAGAAACATTAACTACACTTTGCTCCTTTTTCTCTTTCAATCACTTTTTTAAAAACCACTTTATTAAAACATGATTGACTTTTTTGCTTATTTCTTATATTGATTCTGTTTCAACTTAAAATTAATAAATCTGTTTCTGAACAAAATTTTTTGTTCCCTCAAGATCTTTTTTAAAGTCAATACTTAAGTGATTTACACAGGTGCTGAGAGCTCTGTGTGGGGGCACACTCCTGTAATCCCAGCCACTCAGGAGGCAGAGGCAGAAGGATTGCAGCAGCCTGAAAAACTTAGTGATACCTTGTCTCAAAACAAAAATTTTAAAAAGAATGTGGGTAGAACTCAGTGGTAGGGTGCTCACTGAATATGTACAAGGCCCTGAGTTCAATCCCCAAATACCACACACACACACACACACACACACACACACACACACACACACAATAGATTCAAATTTTTATTTTCTCAGGCTCACCATTTTGTTCCTGTAGCCTGGGCTGAGACAAGTCACGGACAATATCTCTGTCTTTGGTGCTTCTTGACCTCATTCCAAGAAACTTATTTGTGTACATTTCTGTTATCTTCTTTAATACTTGTCCAGAAAGCCAAGTAAACAGTTCAATATCATATATTCCCAAATCTAATCCACACCTTTTCAACAGTTTTAAAGGGCTACAAAATCAGGTGCAGATTGGGTTTACACAAGAGAGCTCTCAACCACAAATCCAAACATGGGATTCTAATCCACATCTGATTTTATAGCCCTCTAAAACTGCTCAAAGGGTACAAATTAGATTCCAGGATAAATGGCAACCTAAAACAAATCAACAGTCCCCTTAACAGCATTATAAAAATACCCAAGCCATTATTCTGGGAAACTTGTCACATGAATCTCACAGAATCTAAGAGAAACCTCACTAAGAGTAGCTCTATGTCTAAACAAAGACAAAAGGTCTACATTCTAACTTTACTATCTTAAAAATTTACCAATATACTATTGCCATGGTTATCAGGCTTTAAGGAACTGGTTCCTAGAAAGAAGGAAAATGGTTGCTTTTAGTATCTGAGGGAAAGTTCTACTTACTGCAAGCACAAATCAATATACGGACTAAGAGAAATTAATATTCTTATTAGGCTGCATGAAAACTACTAGCCTCCTTCCTTTTGCCCACAGAACAAAATCCAAGATTTTTAAAAATATTTTTTCATTTAAAATTTTTGTATTAACATAAATTAATTGAATAAAAGAACATGATATACTTTGATGATATCCCATCCCATTACCCCTCCTTGTCCTCCTCTCCCCCACACTGGCTCCTTTCCTCCTCCCAAATACTCTCCCCTCCTTCCTTCTTTTCTGTCTTCTCTTTTCTCTTTTCTTTTCTCTTTCTCTCTTTTCCTCCCTTTCTTAGTTAAATCTTCCATAAGTTAGCATTCCTGATACCATTACTGCAATTTATAGGGCAATATACTTGATGTAGGGCTGGGATTTAGCTCAGTTGGTAGAGCACTGTTCTGCAGTCTCTGAGGTCCTGGGTTCGATTCCCAGAGTCACAAAAATGACAGAAGGATGTGGCAATCCACTGCCAAGGCAATCCCAAAACAATCAGCAATTGGAGACCCTACAAGGGTTACTGGCTGGGATTTAGCTCAGTTGGTAGAGCACTGCGCTACAGTCTCTGAGGTCCTGAGTTCAATTCCCAGCACCGCAAAAACGGGAGAAGGACCTGGCAATCCACTCCCAAGGCAATCCCAAAACAGTCAGCCATTGAAAACCCTATGAGGGTCACTATGAGTCGGATACTAACTCGATGGCACCTAACAACAACAACAACACCACAAGGGTCACTATATGGGAGAAGGAACTGGCAATCCACTCCCAAGACAATCCTGAAACAATCAGCCATTGAAAACCCTATAAGGGTCGCTATGAGTTGGACAGGACTCGACGGCACCTAACAACAACAAGGGTCACTATGAGTTGGACACTACTCCACAGCACCTAACAACAACAATACCTGATGTAAAGAAAAGAAAAGAAAAGGCTACAACAGTTAAAAGACATCAGAAATATATACCTAAGTAACACTAAACTGCACTAATCAATAGCTACCCTCTTTGCAAACTGTGGCTATAACAGTCCTGAACAAGAAGCAAGAAGTGTTTCTTTTTTAAGTTGCAATAACTTTTCTGTCTATGGATCATCATTCCTTCTGTAGCACATTTTTACAGTTCCTCTAATGTATCTGGGAACTTTCTCAAAATAACCTGCCACTTGCCTGCTAACACCTGTCTCTCTCTTTCTTTCTCTCTCTCTCTCTCTCTCTCTCTCTCTCACTCCCTCTCGCTCTCCCTCTCCTTCTTTCTCTCTCCCCTGCTACCGCCATTTTCTGGTATTTTTAAGATCATATTCTATAGTATTCACCATTTTCTCCACTATATCCATAATTACCACCATAGGGACTGCCTGAGCTTCTTTCATCAAAACTTTTACCCTTCATGGGTCCATAATTTGATTGCTAATGTTCACTATAACTTCCAAAATCATTATAGTTCCCACAACCACCACAGTCACAGCCACCAAAATTTCCTCCTTCATTATAACCATCATACTCTCTTCTCCTACTACCATACCTAACCACCTTGGGTTCCATATTCTGGTCTACCACCACAATATCCTCCTCTACTATTATACCTGGGATGACCTCCATAGTTGTTACTATTAAGTCCTCTACAACTACCTCTGCTGCCACCATAACCTCTTCTTCCACCAGTTTCCATCACAGCCAAAATTACCTCCACTACCTAAGTTTCCACCACAGTCCACAGAGTTGCCACATCCACCCCCTCAACCTTTTTGTGATACAGAAGAGAATGTTTAGAAAGGACTCTTTCACTTCACAATATGCCCATTAACAGTGTCGTATTTCTGATAGTTTTATCAACTGTGTCATCACCATCAAAACTTATAAAAGCAAATCCTCTTTTTTCCACTCTGCCTGACTTCCATAGCTTCCATGGTTTTAATATTGTTTTGCTTTTCAAAAGAGTATCCCATATTATATTCTTCTGTATATTCTTTAATTTTTCTTCTTTAAATTCTTTAAATTTTCTTCTTTTCTTCTTTAAATTCTTTAAATTTTCTTCACAGTTAGATGGGCACCAGGCTTTACAGAATCTTCCTTAGAAACAGCTCCCTTTGGTTCCACTGCACAAATCAACCTTGTGTGGTCAAGCACACATTACTACACCCACTTCTACAAGACAACTGTGTAACAAAGCCAAAGCCTATGGACTATTTTGTTTGTGGGGGATGCCTCTCATCACCCATCTGTGAGTGTGCCCCACTTCTCAAAATATTCTCCTAAACTATCATCTGTAGTTTCAGTGTCAAATCACCAATTAAACGGCTTCCTCTACTTCTCTGATTCATCTGGATCCTAGCCCTCCATTTTAAGACTGGACTCACTTCTGCTAACTTGAGTTCATTATCTTCCATTCTCAGTCCCATCTTCTTGCAAATGACATGGTTTTGTTCTCCTTTATAGCTGAATAATATTCATTTATATATATACCACATTTTTCTTTATCCATTCATCACTGATGGCCAATTTCATAACTTGGCTATTGTGAATAGTGCCATGATAAATAAAGGTAAACAAGTTACCTCAATTCTATGTTGACTTTCATTCCCTCAGGTATGTACCCAGGAGTGGTATAGCTGGATCATATGCTAATCCTATTTATAGCTTTTTGAAGAGCTGCCAAACTGATTTCCATAGTGGTTACACTAATTTCCAGTCCCGACAACAGTGTATTATGCTTCCTTTTCTCCACATCCTCAACAGCACTTGTTATTTTCTTGATGAGAGCCATTCTTGCTGAGGTGAGATGGAATCTCAATGTAGTTTTGATTTGCATTCTCCTTACAGATAAAGATGTTGGATATTTTTAAATGTATTCATTGGCCATTTGCACTACTTTTGAGATGTGTCTTGTTAATTTCATTTGCTGTTTATTGATTGTGTGTTTCATTTATTAAGTTCTTTATATATTCTAGATATTAATTTCATCACATGAATAGCTGGCAAAGATTTCCTCCTATTCTGCAAGCCCTCTCTTAACTGTTGTTTCTTTTGCTGCACAGTTCTTTTGTTTGATGACATCCTACTTGTTGATTCTTCCTATTATTTCCTGAGATATTGGAACCTTGATTAGAAAGTTGTTTATGTCTTCATCTTGAAGTGTTTTCAATATGTTTTCCTCTACCACTTTCAAAGTTTCAGGTTTTAAGGTCTTTGATCTATAGTAGTATCTTGGCACTCAAACTACTCCATGCTTGAGTATTTCCAGAGCACTCTGCTTTGGTGCTCAACAACTTGCTCAGCATGCAACCACCATACTGAAACCTGTATGATATACCACATCTTATTGGGATGCTTCCAGATAAAACAAAAGGGGAAAGTATCACTTTGTGCATTGATTTCAAGCAGTAAAGACCTATCACGGTGCTGTGTTCACAATCTTGTGGGGTTATGGTCATCATGGTACACAAGAAATTTTCTGGTGCTAAAAGCAAAGAGAAAAAGAGCAATTGAACTTTTAGAATAATTTATTATTTTATTTAGAAAAGTATATGAATGACATATGTGTGCCTGAATTAGTATGGTGCTGCAACCAATAAATACATTTACATTATTTCTTATGTGAAAAAAAGTGCTTCACACTCAAACTGATTGGCACCTGACCAGAATTCCAGAATGGATTGTGGTCAAATGCCAAAGTATCATTGTATTTTTAATTGATTTCTGAAAAGAGAGATAGGGATCTAGTTTCATTTTTCATATGAATATCCAATTTTCCCAGCATCATTTATTAAAGAGATGTCCTTTCACCAATGTATGCTTTAGCCCCTTGCCAAGAATCAGATGTCTATAGATATGCTTATTTTTGGGTCCTCTATTCTATTCCATTGGACTACATATCTGTTTTTGTAGCTATCATGTTGTTTTTGTTAGTAAAGCTCTGTAATATAATTTGAAATTAAGTTTGTGATACTCTCAGCATTACTCATTTTGTTCAGAATTCTTTTCAGCTATCTGGGTTTGTTTGTGCTTCCATGTGAATTTTATAACCTTTTTCCAGTTCTGTGAAGAATGTTATTGGAATTGTGATGGAGAGTGCATTGAATCTGTAAATTACTTTTGCTAATATAGTCATTTTCATAATATTAATCCTGCTGATCCATGAACACGGGGTGTCTTTCCATATCCTAGAGTCTTCTTCAATTTCTTTTCAGTATTTTATAGCTTTCTCATTGTAGAGGTCTATCACCTCCATGGCTAGTTTACTCCTATTTTATTCTTTTTGAAGCTATTATGAATAAAATTGTTTTCTGATTTCTTTCTTAGACTAGTTGTTAATGATTTACAGAAAAGCTACTGATTTTTTTGTGTGTTGATTTTGTATCCTACTATCCTGCTGAAAGTGTTTTACCAGCTCTAAGAGTTTTCTGGTAGAGTTTGTAGGGTCTTGTAAGTATGGGACCATATATCATCTGAGAAGAGGGATAATTTGAATTATTCCTCTTCTATTGAATCCCTTTTATTTATTCTCTTGCCTTGTTGCTCTAAAAAATCAAGCACTATATTGAATAAGAATGGTGAGAGTGAACACCCTTGTCTTATTCCTGATTTTAGAAAATACTTTCAGTTTTTCCTCAGTGGAATGTTGGTTATATATTTATGACATAAAGCCTCTATTATGTTGAGATATGATCCTTCTATTCTTAGTTTCTTCATAGCTTTTTACCATGAAATGATATTAAATTTCACCAAAGGTTTTTTCAGCATCTGTTGAAATGACTGAGATTGTTGGCCTTGATTCTATTTATATGTTACATTAAGTTTATTGATTTGTGTGTAATGAACCATCCTTGCATTCCTGGAAGGAAAAGAATTTGATCATGGTATATGATATTTTTTTTTTCCAGTACTGGGGGTTGAACCCAGGGCCTTGTGCTTGCAGGCTTTGTAAGTGCTGGAACACTGAGCTGAACCCCAGCCCACTTTTTTACTTTTTGAGACAGGGTCTTGCTAAGTTACACAGACTGCCACTGGTCTCAAACTTGAGATCTTCTTGCCTCCACCTCCCAAGCCGCTGGGATTATAGGTGTGTGTCACTGGGCCTGGCTCGTATATGACCTTTTTCATGTTGTTAAATTCACTTTGGAAGTATTTTACTGAGAACTTTTGCATCTATATTCATCAAGGAAATTGGTATATAGTTTTCTTTTGTTGTTGTGTCCTTATCTGGTTTTGGTATCAGGGTAATACTAACTTCACAGAATGAATTTCAAAGCATTTCTTCTCTTTGTATTTTATTGAATAGTTTGAGGAACCTTAGTGATTGTTCTTCTTTAAAGGCCTGTTAGAATCCATCAGTAATCTATCTAGTTCTGGGGTTTTTTTCAGAGACATTTTATTACTGATTCAATTTCATTTGCATTAAAGATCTGCTTAGGTTATTTATATCCTCCCGGTTCAACTTTGGTAAGTCATGTGTCTAGGAATTTATCCATTTCTTCTTGATTTTCCAATTTGTTAGAATATAAACTTTCAAAATAGTCTCTAATGAGTCTCTGGATTTTGGTATTACCTGTTGTAATATCCATTTCAACTCTACTTTTAATTTGGGTCTTCTCTTTTTTGGTTTGGCTAAGGATTTATCGGGCTGAGATTTGGCTCAGTTGGTAGAGCGCTGCACTGCAGTCTCTGAGGTCCTGAGTTCAATTCCCAGCATCGCAAAAATGGGAGAAAGGCCTGGCAATCCACTCCCAAGGCAATCCCAAAACAGTCAGCCATTGAAAACCCTATGAGGGTCGCTATGAGTCAGATACTGACTTGACGGCACTTAACAACAACAACAACAAGGATTTATCAGTTTATTTATCTTTTCAAAGAACCAACTCTTCATTTCATTATTCTTTGTATTGTTCCTCAAGTCTCCATTTCATGAATTTCTGCACTGATCTTTATTTTTTTCCATATGAGATTTGGGGTTTTACTTGTTCTTGTTTTTCTAAGATCTTAAGATGTAATATTAAGTTATTTGAGTCCTCTTTGGTTTTTTTTAATGTAAGCACTCGTAGCTATAATCTTCCTCTTAGAACCATATTTGCTATAGCCCAAAGGTTCTAGTAAGTTGTGTTTTCATAATGGAATAAAAACAGAAGTCAATAGCAAGAGAAATTGCAGAAACTACACAAATAATCAGGATTCAATAATATACTCTTAAATAATCAATGGATCCTTGAAGAAATCAGGGAGGCAATCAAAAAATTCTTAGACTCAAATGAAAATGAAAATATAACCTACCAGAACTTTGGGATACATAAAGGCAGTTCTAAGCATGAAGTTTATAGCCATAAGTGCCTACGTGAAAAAGTCAGAGAGGAGTCAAACACTTAAGTTAATGATGTACCCTAAGGTCTTAGAAAACAAGAACTAAAATCCAAAATTAATACATAGAAAGAAATAAGAAAGAACAGAACAGAAATTAACCAGACAGACTAAGAGAACAATAAAAATAATTGACAAAACAAAGAGCTGGTTCTTTGAAAAAATAAACAAGATTGACAAACTCTTAGCCAAACTATCCAAAGGAAAGAGAAAGAAAACACAATAAAATTAGGAATGAAAAAGAGATCGTTATAATATCTGCCAAATGAAATCCAAAGAATCATTAGAGAATATTTTGAAAACTTATATTCTAAAAACTGAAAACTCAGATGGATAAATTCCTAGAAATATATAATCTACCAAAATTATATCAAGAGGATATAAACAACTTAAACAGACCTATAACAAACAGCAGCAATTAAGCAGTAATAATCTTCCAACAAAGAAAAGCCCAGAGCTGGATGGATTCACTACCAAACTCTATAGGACCTTTAAGGAAGAATTAATACCAATGCTCCTCAAACTATTCCATAAAATAGAAATGGAACACTATCACACTCATTTTATGAAGCCAGTATTACCCTGATACCAAGACCAGATAAGGATACAACAAAAGACGAAAACTACACAACAATGATGAACATAGATGTAAAAGTCCTGAATATAATACTTGCAAGTTGACTTCAACAACACCTTAAAAAGATCATACACTATAACCAACTTGTTTTCATTCCAGGGATGCAAGGTAGTTTAACATATGCAAGACAATAAATGTAATATAGCACATAGATAGACTCAGAAATCACATGATCATATCCATAGATACAAAAAGGCCTCTGACAAAGTTCAATATCCTTTTATGACAAAAGTCCTGAAATTAGGAAAAGGAACATACCTCAACATAATAAAGGCAATATATAAACAACCTACAGCCAATAACATACTAAATGGGGAAAAACTAAAAGCATTTCCTCCAAAATCAGGAAGACCAGTGTGTTCACTGTCTCCCCTACTATTCAATATAGGAACTGAACTCTTTTTTTTTTTTTTTCGGTACTGGGGTTTGAACCCAGGGCCTCACACTTGCATGCTTTGCAAGTACTGGACCACTGAGCTGCACCCTCAGCCCATTGTTTTACTTTTTGAGACAGGGTCTCACTAAATTATGCAGACTGCCTCTGGTCTCAAACTTGCAATCCTCCTGCCTCCGCCTTGCAAGCTGCTGGGATTACAGGTGTGCACCACTGCGCCCGGCTAGTAATCAAACTCTTAACCACAACAATAAGGCAAAAGAAAAAAAAATAAAAGGAATACAAATAGGAAAGGAAGAAATCAAATTATCCCTATTTGCAGATGTATGATCCTACATTTAAAAGACTCTAAAGACTCCACCAGAAAACACTTAGAGCTGATAAATACTTTCAGCAAAGTATCAGGATACAAAATCAACATATAAAAAATCAGCTTTTCTATATACCAATAATGATCAGGCAGAGAGAAAAAACAGGAAAACAATTCCATTCACAGTAGCTTACAGTGAAGAAAAAAACACACACCTTGGAATAAACCTAACCAAATCATAAGTTTAAAACACTGAAAAAAAAAAAGTGAAGAAGCCAGAAGGTGGAAAGATCTCCTTTGCCCAAGGATTGGAAGAATTAATATTGTGAAAATGGCTACATTACCAAAAGCAATCTACAGATTCAGTGTGATCCCTATCAAAATTCCAAAGACATTCTTCAAAGAAATAGAAGAAACAATCCTAAAATTCACATGGAAGCACAAAAAATTCCAAATCACTAAAGCAATCCTGAGCAGAAGGAGCAACGCAGGGGGCATGACAATACCTGATTTCAAATTATAGTACAGTCATGGTAACAAAAACAACATGGTACTGGCACAAAAACAAACATGTAGAGCAGTAAACATGAGCAATGTACAATGATCTGCATGTATGGAAATATCAAAATGGAACCCATTAAGCTGTACGCTAAAAATTACTAATTTATTAATGTTACCAGGGGAAAAATAAATAAAAGGATTTGCAAAGTATCACATAAGTCTTTCTTGTTTTGAACTTTACTTTCTATAGAAAACCAGGTTAAGAGTCCAGTGTGGTGGCACACTCCTGTAATCCCAGTACTGGGGAAGCAGAGGCAGGAAGACTGTGAGTTCAAAGCCAGTGTGGGCTATATAACCAAATCCTATCTCCAAAAAAAAAGGGAAAGGAAATGAGAAGAGAGGAGAAGAAGAGAGAAGTGAGGGGAGAGGAGGAGAGGGGAAGAAAGCAAAGGAAAAAACCACTTAGAATCACCAATAAATATTTAAGACCACTACATAAAACATGGTTTACTTTTTCCTAATTATGTAAAATAATGAGATGCTATCATCAAGGAAATAATCAGTCAACTTTTTTAGACTTAAAAATGGTCAGAAACACTTTCATTTCTGTTATTCATATTAAACAAAAAGGAGACAGTTAAAAGGACTATCCCTAAAAATATATTCCGAAACTACACATGGTAATGTGAATAACTTTGCTTAAATTTTAAGTTTCATTACATCTGAAGAAAGTTAAGTTCAGTTGCTGAACCATCATTTCTCTTCTATGCCAACTGGGCTTTCTGTCCTCTTCACATTATCCAAATACATGTCATGATCGCAACAACACAAAAGCTGACATCCTAATTGGCTAATACAACAGCAAGAGAGCATCAGAGTCTTTGTTTTGACAGTGAATGGTTGAGAAACCATTCCAGGAATTTGCCAATTATTGTTGGGAAAAACTAAGTTTGTCTTACTTGAGAGGTTGTCTCAACCTAATCTGCTAATCACCTAACATTTTCTCAGGTGTATTTTCTCCTCTAGGATACAATGCAGTAAATAACTATTCAAAACATCAAAACAAGGAATATAACAGCTAAATGGGCAATGGAGGAAATAAAGGGAGAAGCCAACTACCCAAAGTTTGGAAGATGATTAGGATGTATGAAAAAGGAAATTAATCTGCATCAGAGCTTCGAAGAAATGGAAGATTAGCCGGGCGCGGTGGCACACGCCTGTAATCCCGTCGGTTTGGGAGGCGGAGGCAGTAGGATCGCAAATTCGAGACCAGACGCAGTCTGCGTAATTTAGCGAGACCCTGCCTCAAAAAGTAAAAAAATGGGCTCGGGGCGGAGCTCAGTGGTCCAGCACTTGCAAAGCATGCAGGCGCGAGGCCCTGGGTTCAACCCCCAGTACCGCAAAAAATAAAAACTAAAAGAAAAAAGAAAAAAAGAAAAAATAGAAAAAAGAAAAAAAGAAATGGAAGATTTAAATAAATAGAAGAGTGAAAACTGAGTTGAGCATCCTTAATCTGAAAAGACAAGCACTGATAATGATGCTCAAAAACCTTTAGATTTTGGAGCATTCTAGATTTTGGATATTTGGATTAGGGATGCCCAACCAGTAAAGTCTTTGCAAATAATACAAGAAGCCAAAAATCTCCATATCTGAAACACTTCTGGCCTCACATTTTTTAGATAAGGGATAGTCAACCTATGTTTCAGGTATGAGAAAAAATTATGTGCAAAGGTGAGAATACACAGAAAATATTTGAGAATCTGAGTAAAGCATACAGCCACTGTAAATTGAAAAAAAAAAAAAAAAAAACAGTAAAGTTAGAATGATGGTGTCTGCAGCCATACCACTCTGGCATATAATTTCATCTGATCTAGAAGCTAAGCAGAGTTGGGCCTGGTTAGTACTTGGATTTGGATGAGAGACCACCTGGGAATACTGGGTGCTATAGGCATGGGAGAAGGACCTGGCAGCCTACTCATGAAACAATCAGCCACTGAAAACCCTATGAATAGCAGAGAAGCACTGACAATAGTGATGGGCATTGCACAATGTCGGGGAGTGTTACATTCTGCTGTATACACGGTTGCTGTGAGTTGGACCCAACTCACTGGTACCTAACAAGAAGAATGGTGGTATTCAACAATGTTTGCAAAGACCAGTCAGCTCCTGAGAAAAACAAATGTTTAAGGTTGACACTACAATTAGAAAACAAGTGAACTAGTCCCAGTGAATATAATTAAAGGATGGATAAAAGTTGTTACATTGTGAAAAAAAGTTGTTAAATAGAAGGGTTTGGTCTAGGATAAGGACAATGCAGAATAAAGTAGGAGAATAAAAAGCCAAGTTTTTCTTTTTTTCGTCCAAAAAAGGGAAACAGTCATAGAGGCATATGATTATAAAGAAAGAAAAAAGAAAAGGAAAAGGACAAGGATTAGTATCAAATATCACAGGAAAACTTTCTGACAATATAACCTGCTATACAATGTATTTAGGGGAAAGCGTAGATTTACCCCAATCATTATATAATAGGCATTGCAACTCAACACATCCTATAACCAGGTATGAAACATCCAATCTATATATGGGTTAGACAGATATATAATCTTATACATTTGAAGAAATGTAATTAATTGCTCATATATTATTAACTTTATTGGCCTTTTTGCTTCTTTTGTTTCCTTTCATGCTACTCTCCTTTTAACAGGTTCACTTCTTGACAGCATTTCCACAAAATAGGTTTTCAAAATATAGAGAGTGAAGGGTGGGATAGAAAAAAAATGAAACAAAAATGCAAATCTATTGTGAGTAATTCCATGTGTTCAAAACACAAGAAAAAATAAGAAATCGTGTCATGATATATATTTATGTTTTTTATAACTACATATATAATTTAACAGAACATTAGTATAAACTATCAAGTACAAGACACCAAAAAAACTCTCACATTTATAAATTTTGAGAAGAAATAACAACCAGAGAAACATATACCGAAAACAATTCTAAGAAAATAGTTCCTCAATTTGGTGAGGAATCTCTGTGAAGCTGAATGAATTGTCACAAAAAAAAGCTGAATTTGTGTTGACAGTAAAGATAATACATGTCAGTTCATTTTGACTCTTTGGATTTTGGTCAAATCTCTATCCCTTGATCTCAAACAATTTTGAAATTAGGCATGTTTACTACAGTTTTTCATATTAAATTAAAAATATGAATCATCTCATTAACATCTGTTTTCTATTTAACATTTTCTCAGTATACCTAAAACAGTGAGAGCAAAGGGTTGATAACATTTTACATTCACAATGCAATTTTTAAAATGTAATTGTTCACATTATCTGCTTTAAATTCTCAGCTTAGCAGTCTCAGTACTGATGTGCCCTCTTCTCTAAGAAATCTACAAATAAAAACCTTGAAATGTTAATTAGGCATGCAATTAAATTGCTTCTTTACAGAATTTCCTGAACATTTTACCATTTAGATTTATTATTTTCTTAGTTGGCTCTCCTATATATTTCTTTTTAAAAAGGCTACAATTCATCATTTGGATAAAAATAATTTTTTTCTTTTCTTTTCTTTTTTTCAGTACTTAGGGGTTGAACCCAGGGCCTTGCACACACTTTGCAAGTGCTCTACACCTCCAGCCCATTTTTTGTTTATTTGGAGACAGGGTCTCACTATGTTATGCAGGTTGCCTCTACATCCTGTGTTGCTGGGATTAAAGCTGTGTACCACAACTCCTGGTAATTCATTTTTTAAAGTAAAACCTAAACCTTATGTTTAATACAAAAGGAAGAAAATAATGTTCCTCTGGTTAAGTATTTAAATACTTAAATACTTCTTAAAATATTTGTTATAATTTCACAAAAGGCTTGTCTTTAGTATTAAGAGAGATGTTCTTGCAAATGGGAGCACTAACCAAATTAGTGCTGTTCTGAGTCACTACAGTATAATCTTCTGAAGATACTTTCTTGGCATAGTATATATTATATATGGTACACATAAAATTAATGTTATTAGAAATTAGGAACTGATGTCCTCACCACCTGTGACTTAGTTATTTAGAACTTGTCTAATAGTGGATTTCACTAGGTCAAGAATGTGACTCAGCCAAATCTACCTGACGTTACCCACATAAAACCTTTATTTTTAAAAGCCAGACGTAATCCAATCTTCAAAATAATTCCTTATTTGGTTATGCAAGCTATTTACTATGCAGTAGACAATAATTACAAAACAGAATGTCAGTGGCAAACAGATCTCCATAGAATATGCAAAACAAATCTATTGGTAAGGATCTCTCAACCGAGGCAGAGCAACTTCACTGGTCAAGAAAAGAAAAAATAAATAAAAGAAAGGGTTCACTCCACAGTGTTTGACATGTCAATTCTGTTATAAAAGTACTAAATGGTGCCTTAATAATATGGAGGAAAAATTATCCATGTGTGCTTAAAAATTTCTATTTAACAGTAAATCTACTTAGCAAAGATGCTGCCACTGGGTAAAGTGTTAATTTGTAGTATTTGTACATATATGAAATATTCTTTAATTTCATTTTTTCTAATGTATTAGTTATGCTTTATGATAATTTTATTGATAAATATGCTCCTTCTTATTAAAAATAATAATACAATATTTTCTTGGTAGAAACCACAAAATTATAGAGCTCTGTTCAGTTCTAACTAGAAATATACTTGTAAGACTACAGACGGCTTTAAAGAAAACTCAACTCATAGGAAATAGCTTTAAAATACATGCCAGGTGAGGTGGCACATGCTTGTAATTCCAGCACTTGGGAAGCTGAGGCAGGAGGATCACGAGTTCCAGGCCAGCCTGGTCTGCCAAGCTAGACCCTATCTCAAAAAAATAAAATAAAAATAGAGAGTTGCTTTCTCATTTTTCACACTCATTTTTGTGTTTGTCTGCTTAGTTTCAAACTTCAAAAAGCAACTGTGAGTTAGTTTTCAGTGGTTTGAGCTAAGCCCAATACTAAAATCTGGGAAATGATCTAATACCCAATATTAAATTCTCAAATATCTCTCCCTAAAATGATTTGTAAACTATCAAGTATTATCAAGATTATTTTACACAGAATCAAAGCATCAATTAAATGAGGAGGTTCTTTGGGTGCCCCAACAAAAGAGCATTTCTTTTAGCACTACGTTACCTCCTACTGGACTGATGCCAGTTACAACTATGATATATCCTAAGTATTTGTGAAATCTTAAAAGTAACAGGTTACCATATAACATACTTAACAATAATAATGCTTATATTTCTTTAAGCTGCTTAAAATGGATCCTAACTGTATTTTTTAGAAGTCTATTCAACTTAGGAGATTTCAGAGAGCTGGGGATGCCCTGCGGTGGCAAGACACTGGCCTAGCATGTGCAAAGGTCTGGGTTCAATCCCAAGCACTGCAAAAAAGCTAAAAACTTAGGGGATTTTAGATAGAAGCTAGAAAGCTTTTTAATCTCACAGAATCAAATGATAAAATGATGATGAAGAAGAAGAAGGTTAATTCCATGTGAGAATTAAGAACACAAATCATCCATCTTTGGGTATAAAACATCTGCTGGCCTGAAGACCCAAGAAAGACTTTACATTATATTGTAGGTCCTTCTAATTCACATTCTGGTATTTTGGCACAAAATGAAGATAGGTAACAAAACTTGTAAGCATTTTTAAGTTTCGTTTTTTAGAAACATACTTGAACCAATCATAGAACAATGCAGGCTTATATTTACTTATTCAGTTTAAGTAACAGGAAAAACACATAATTTGTTCTGTAGTGACTATTTATTGTGGTGACGGTTTTATTTTCCTCTTCACATTTTCGGTGACTGTTTCCCACTGGTATCATCGACCAAGTCTCTCAGGCGAGATAAATGATGCAAGGCCCTTCATTGAAAATTACAAGACACATTATAAACCAATATTAAGGATTGAACAGCCAATACAGAAAGCAAGAAATGGTGATTACAAAATGTTTATTAACTTCAAAATTAGCACAGAAATAAACTTAGAGAATAAACTGTGAGAATTTTTCCTTATAAAACTTTGAGATCTGAATAGTTGAGGATTAGAATAATTTATCTAATGTTCTATAAACATTTATGTTAAAGTTATATTTTTGGCTTGCAGTTATTTTAAATTAATCTGCCAAGTAGCCTAATAAGAAACAATAAAGGTATCATTTGTTTCATATTTAGCAATCCTTTTTTCATGTAATTTTCTCCATAGCTCTGCAAAATACCTTTTCTTTTGGCAAATTGTATATACCATTTAGTAAATAATGCACATAATCGATTTTTAACATTTACACTCAAGATAGCTTAATTTTTTGTTTGTTTTTTTGTTTTTTTGTAGCACTCAAGGATCTTAAGGATCAGTTACAGTTCTGAGGAAAACTCATTTTCATTGAATGGGAAAAAAATCAATGACTTCTCCAAAACACTGAATAATATCATATTATACTAACAACTGAATTTTCCTCTAAAATAAAGCCAAAATTGCATGTCAGGTCTCAGTGGATAAAATTCAGTCATTCCTCAAATAAACCAGGGATAGAAAAGGCCTTTAACTTTCTAGGCTTTCTCTAAAAATATCCTTCCAGTTTTTCTCACTCCTGTTTTTCAGCTCCTTTAAGTTAGCATTTCTTTCTGTTATAAATTCAAGCAACAGACCAGTATCTGTTACCTTAAATACCATAGAATTCACAGGTTTGTTTGTTTTTTTAGTCACATTCTACTCATTACAGGTATCTCAGGGTATCTTTTACACTCACTACTACTTCAAAATCACAATAGTTATTAGTATTTATAATATTACAAGAGTTACTAAACTCACTGTGCTGGAACATGTATGATTTATGAGTCTTTCTGTCTATAATCTGGAAGTCCATATGATATACTTGTCAACTATTAGATAATTTTATGCCTAACTGATGCTGCCCAAGAATCCTTTTTTCTAAGTGTTGATCAACATGTGGGAAAAGGCAGATAAAGAACCAATCCAGAAATTCAATGTTTTTAATCCAAATGAAGCATAAAGCTTCAGTACTAATGTTTTTTTATAAAATGGCTTTTAACTTACCTGTAACATTAAATCTATTGTCATTTTTGAAATATACAACTAAACAAATACATATTACCATATCAAAAAAGTCTATTTTCATCCATAATTTGATATAGTTGATTTCCTCTCTATTTCCATCTAAGTTTATGTTACGCCTTTAAAAAAACAATTGCTGGGGACTAGAGATGGAGCTCAGTGGTACAGCACTTGCCTAACATGCACAAGGCCCTGGGTTCTATCACCAGGACAGAAAAAAAGGAAATAAAGAAAAAAAGAAAAAATGGAAAGGAAAGGAAAGAGAAAAGAAAAAATAAAGAAATAGCTGGGAGAAAAAAGGCAGAAGTAAGAACTAAAAAGAAGGGCAGGAGAAGTGCATGGTATGAGAGAAAGAAATATAAAAGCCAAGTAAAAATGTGAAATTTTGAGTCCTCCCACTTGGCATCAGTTAACCTTGATTTCCTTTAGCCTCTTAATCTGCCATGCTGAAACTAAAACAATTAATCTAGTTAGAGAAGTGGCTATCAGAAAGTAATTGTCATTTCAAAAGTATGGACAGGAAGTGGAGGATAAAACAGTGAGAGAATTTTTCTTGAGTTTTTTTTCTCTAAAAAGGTGAAAAAGGTTGATAGGAAAACATGACTTTAAGAATGATGTTATGACACTAGTAGTCATTCTGGAGAAAACTGAAGTAAAAGAAACTAATTTCTTATAACAATGTATCTGTTGATGGGCAGTACAACAAACACCAATCAACCCAAAGAAACTTAGTAAGAGACTAATACAAATGCAGTTTAGCTATAGTTCAATTTACTCATAGATATCATGACTTTGGTTTCCTACTAGTACTACTATGGACTGTTTTCTTAAATACTATTTACTGATCTATATTGAGCCTAGTAGCCTGCAAAAACTTAATGAAAGCCTTTTTATTCAGAACAAACTGCCTACAATTCCCTAAACCTGAAAAGTAACACAGGAATACATTAGAATAAATAAAAACTTTTCCTTTAAGATCATGCTTTGCAAGTCTGAGAGGTAATGCTAGACTGGAATGAAGACCAAAGACAAACGGGGAAACTTTCTAGTATCATTAAGGTTGCTCTTCATAGCATGGTCTTTAGCAGTGAAAACTACAAAAAATTTTCACAATCATTTCCAAATTATATATCAAACAACACATTCCAAAGCTAACTAAAAATTATTATGGATGACTGATGACTTCGCAATAGTCTCACATTGCTCTTCTTCAGGATGTATGAGTGATATGTTACTGCTCATTCTTCACATTCTGCCTAGGCAGAATAGATAGTGGTGCACATGACACAATAAAAGATTCTAAGAAGACCTCCTTTCTCAAAAACTACAATTATTCTATTTGTTTAAATATGACAATGTTTTTTTACTGAGGTTTTGGTTAATATATTTTCTTTGAATTCTTAATATGCAAATGTGTAACACAAAGCTAAGTATTACAAGGAAACAAAACATTTACAATTTTGGTTCCTACTATGAGAGAAATCCTTCTAGGAAAAATAATCTTGTAGGCTGATATCAGCCATTTATATTTCAGCTCCTATGAGTCCTCCTGTTGTTGTCGTTGTTGTTGTGTGCTGTCGAGTCGGTATCTGACTCATAGTGACCCTCATAGGGTTTTCAATGGCTGACTGTTTCGGGATTGCCTTGGGAGTGGATTGCCAGGTCCTTCTCCCATTTTTGCAGTGCTGGGAATTGAACTCAGGACCTCAAAGGCTGCAGCGCAGCACTCTACCAACTGAGCTAAATCCCAGCCCCATGAGTCCTCTTAGAGAACAGATATTACTACTGGATGAATATAAGGAAACCAAATGTCTAAAAGAGTAAACAAGAGTCTGAACTAGGCACTTAGAGCTCTGTAAGGCTAATAAAAGATATCTTATTAAAATGGTTAGCCATCCAAATTGTTAAAAATAAAAACTGTCAGTTGAGGAATGGGAAAAAAACGTAATAGGACTTTAACCTTCAGAAAGGTCATTAAAGCAGTCCAAGTACAATCTGTATCTTTTGAAGAAGCTTAGTCCATTTTAAAATATGAAAAAGATAAACAGAACTTTTTACAGCCTAGGAAGAGGAAGTTTAAAATTGAATTCCTTTTAAATTGTTCTTAAGACAGTCAGTCTATATACTGAAAATAATGAAAAGTGCACTGATATGCTTTTGTAAGTCTAAGTTTACTTTCTAACAGTACAAATGCCTTGCTGGTAATATTTTTGAAATATATATAAAGTAAAAGTCTTATTAAGACTGGTCCAGCTAAGCAAACAAAATCAACTAAAAGCAATCTAAAAATATGAATCTTGCTCTAAAAGTAGAATTCTATAAGTAAGCAAGACTACTGATTATTTATGGCAGGAAAAATGTTAGTGTCATTAAAAAAAAAATTCTAGCAAATGCTAAAAGCATCTATGGATGACTGTCACTTTTTGGAGTGATTTATAACCTAGTGTTCATTTTCACCAAGAAAAAGATCTTCCAAGGTATAAACTTTAACTCAGAAAACACATTTGGGTCTGCAACACAAGTGCAGTATCAATGCTTTTAAAAGTAATGGAACTCTTGAGGTTATCTACTTTAAAATTTTAAAGCAGAATGTGGTCTTTTTCCTAGATGATCGATCAAGATCCTGCAGCTAATCTCAATGAACAGTTGACCACTATCATGTGTGTTAGAAACAGGTTTTATGATCAGAACATATACTTTGGGTCACAGTGCTACCTCTCAGTAGCTACATAACCATGGACAAATTTCTTTTTTACTCCATGCCTATTCCCTGATCCTCAATTATGAAGATAACAATAGAGCTTTTCTCATAGGGTCAAAAGGATCACTTGAATTATATTGAATAGCATTTAGAGCACTGACACTTAGTAAATATTCAATAAATGTTACTTATCATTACTCACTCAATTCTACTATGTACAGAACATTATAACCAAAGTACCATGGCAAGCTACAAAAAAAAGAGGTATAATTTCTACCTGAGAGATTATAAATCAAGTACAGAGAAAAAATTATCATCAATTATATTTTTAACTATGAAAAATATATGTTGTTGTTGTTAAGTGCCGTCGAGTCATGTCCAACTCATAGTGACCCTCATAGGGTTTTCAATGGCTGACTATTTCGGCATTGCCTTGGGAGTGGGTTGCCACTCCCTTCTCCCATTTTGCGGTGCTGGGAATCGAACTCAGGACCTCAGAGACTGCAGAGCAGTGCTCTACCAACTGAGCTAAATCCCAGCCATGAAAAATATATAGGACATATATATTTA
Organism: Pedetes capensis; assembly: GCA_007922755.1. Classification (NCBI taxonomy): domain Eukaryota; kingdom Metazoa; phylum Chordata; class Mammalia; order Rodentia; family Pedetidae; genus Pedetes; species Pedetes capensis. The sequence continues at coordinate 24,379 of VMDO01007787.1, read as the reverse complement.
GTTTTTTTAAAGTCATAAGTTTACATGTCTAGTGTTTCACTTCTACCACTTCATTAGATAAAAGAATATTAAACAAATTCTGAAAATACAAAAAGTATAGAACAGTTGTTTAACTAGTAAAGTTGGTCATTGGATGGGAAACCGCCTGGGAACATCAGGTTCTATGGGCTTGGGAGAATAACCTGGAAACCCATTCCCCAAAACCAATCAGCCATTGAAAACTCTCTGAATAGACCCTGTTGTACATAGGGTCACTATAAATTGGACACTGACTCAACGGCACCTAACAACAACAATATAGCAAAGTGAAATAGTGTTATAGAGTAAAAATTTTTGTTCTTAGTATTTCTGAAGGCCAGTAATTTTGTCTTCTGAGGCCACTTCATATTCATACAATCAAACCCATAAATAAATACTCCTCACTTTTACCAATATTATGGCCATTAGAAAGACTTGTCCACTTTTTTAAAACAATGTAAGTAGGAAATTCGATTTATGGTTATACTGAGGATTTTATATCTACTTCAGATTTCTATGTAGCTATGTTAAGTAATGATAATTTATAACTCATATTTATACTAGAGGAACTATATGAAAATTCATTTCATAATAAGTTAAGGTTATAAGATATCCACATCAATACTATCTCAAATTACTGCTATTTCTATGAAATGAAAAGAGAACCTAACGCATTCATACCCATTATGTTTTAAACATCTATGTAATTGTTAGGTGCTGTTGAGTGAAGTCCCACTCATAGCAACCTTACGTACAACAGAACAAAACACTCCCCTACACTGTGCCATCCCCAGCACTATGTCAGTGCTTCTCTGCTATTCATAGGGTTTTCAATGGCAAATTGTTTTAGGATTGTTTCTGGAATGGGTTGCCAGGTCCTTTTGCCATTTTTGTAGTGCTGGGGATCAAACCCAGGGCCTCAAAGAGTGCACAGCGGCACTCTACCAACTGAGCTGCTAAGCCTCAGCCTCCAAATGTCTAAGGGCATCTCATTAGGTCCTTAGAACAATTTAAATAGGAAATAGGACAGCCTTAAGAGAATATAATGTTTTTCTTAATGATAATATATTCTTATTGTTAGGTGTGGTGGAGTCAGGTCCTACTCATGATGACCCTCATGGGTTTTCAATGGCTAATTGTTTTGGAATTGCTTTGGGAATGGATTGCCATTGTCTTCTCCCATTTTTGCGGTGCTGGGGATCAAACCATGGTCCTCAGAAAGTACAGAGTAGCACTCTACCAACTGAGCTAAAATATACCTAGTACACGTCTACTCTTGGAACTACTTAATTCTACTTTCATTTCAAAGGAATGGCTAAAATGGATTTGTATCTTAGTAAAGAATATCTGTTTTTAGACAGGCATTGTGGCACATACCTATCTTCTCAGCACTTGGAAGGCTGACGCAGGAGGATTGACATGAGTTTGAGGCCAATCTGATCTACATAGTGAGTTCCAGGCCAGCCTGGGCTACATAGCAAGACTCTATCTCATAAAAAGAATACTTACTTTTGAAGAGATCTTGTAATAGGAATCATATTTTCCTTTAACTGTAATTTAGAGAAATCATCATCTGAAACCTATTTTCAAAAACACCAAAAAATAAAAATGTAACAAAATATTTAAATATTATAAAATTACAAAATCAAATGCTATTTAAAATGTAATTAATAATATTAAAAATTGTTCTAGTAAACAATTTCCATGAGAACATTACATATTTTATTTTCCCTTCATTCTAAAACTCTATTTATATTTTGATTTTCCTAAAATATGCTTCTAAACATATGTCCATTAAAAATCAAATCTTGACTTGAAAGTATAACTTTACTGAGCAAGGTTATGTCTCAATGATGTTTAAGAAGGGAAGGGGAGCTGGGCATGGTTGTGCACACCTATAACCCAGCAACTCAGGAAGGTGGAGGCAGAATGATTCCAAGTTCGAGGCCGTAGGCAGTCTGCATATATTATCAAGACCCTGTCTCAAGATAAACAATAAAAAAGGGGGCTGGTGTACAGTTCAGCGGTAGGGCGCTTACCAAGTATGTGCAAGGCCCTGGGTTCAGCCCCCAGTACTGCAATAAATAAGTAAGTAAATAAATAAATAATAAACAAATATAAATAAAAAGGGAAGAGAAAGGATGGATTATATTGTCTTTAAATTAATGTTAAGAATGTTAATGTTAGTGGGATGTCACAAGAAAAAATTTTATATATGATTCAAATGAAAAGGGTGTGGTAGTTCTCAAGAGCTGATCCACTCGTTTATAGTAACAATTTTATAAAGCTGCCTTGAATAACAAGGAAACCAATAAGAAAAATAAGCCAGACACAGAAAGACAAATATTACATATCTCACTAATAAGTGGAATCTAAAAGACGAACTAACAGAAGCAGAGTAAAATGGTGGTCATTAATAGCTATGTGGATGGTAGATGGGGAGATGTTGGTCAAAAAATATAAAATTTCAACTAGGAGGAATAAGTTCAAGAGAGCTACTGTACAACATGGTGGCCACAGTTAATAACAATGTATTATAGACTTGAAAATCATTAATAGTAGATTTTTTTGTTCTCATGACAAAAAATATGTAATGTAATATATAACAATTAGCTTGATTTTGTCATTCCTCAATGTATACATATTTCAATATATGTCCACCAAAAATATAATTTTTACTTGCCAATTAAAAATAAGTTAAAGAAAATAAAATTGAAATTAAAGAGATTAAATGATTTGTGCTTTGTCTCATTTGCTAGTAAGTAGCATAATCAGAATTCACAATCATATTTGAGAGTCTATATACTCTATGTTCGTAAACACTATACTTTGAAGAAAATTTATCCCCTATAGAATAGCAATCCAAAGCAGAAAAAGATTTTCAAGTTTCTAGGAAATATACAATTTAAAAAAATACAATAGGCCAGGCACAGTGACATTTGCCTGTAATTCTAGCAACACAGGAGGCGGAAGCAGGAGTTTCAAAAGATCAAGGCCAGAGGCAGCCTGAACAACTTGGCAAGACCCTATCTCAAGATAAAAAATAAAAAAATAGCTGTGACTGCAACTCAGAGGTAGAGCACTTGCCATGTATTTGCAGGGCCTGAGTTCAACCCTCTATTACCACAAGAAAGAAAAGAATTTTTAAAAGTACAATATTCCTAAAATAAAAATTAACGTAACTATTCAGAAAGTCAATAAACACATCCTGACAAAAATAGGGGCTGGGGTGTATCTCAGTTGGTAGGGTGCTGCTCTGCACTGCAGCACCACAAAAATGGGAGAAGGACATGGCAATCAACCCCAGAAGCAATCCTGAAACAATCAGCCATGGAAAACCCTATGAGAGTCGCTTATGAGTCAGACTCGACTTGATGGCACCTAACAACAACAAACGTAAATCTGTTTGTCTGAAATGACAAAGGTATGTGGAGAAGTCCAACATCAAAAAGCTTTTCTAGGCTTCCTCAAATATAACTACAAGAAGTTGAGCCAGGTAGATGAATTTTGTAGGGCATTAAAAACAACTTGTATAACTCTTTCATACTATAGTTGCAACAACACCATAGCTAAATAAGATGTTGAATTTATAACCATAAACTAAACAAACAAACAAAAAACTCTGCTCAGAGGTAGGGGGAATAAAGCTTCAGAATTCTATCAGTATTAAGTGTAAATAAACTTTTTTCTTAAAAACAGAATAGTACTGCATCTCTACACCAGGTGTTAGGTGGCAGCGTGCTTAATTAGAGAACCAGAAGAATGCCCCAAAAAAGATGAGGAAGAAATCTTCAGAAAAATTCACAGATCTCAATTCATAAATCAAGTTTGTACTTACTTGTTTAATCTCTTCTTTGGACTCAATAATTTTATTCTGATTAAAACTTTCTTGTACTGCTTGAAGATTAAATAACATTTGTTTCAAGGCTTCCACAGGGCCATGATGTTTGCCTCCAGAAAGGGTAGAGCTCTACGTTTAAAAGATGATAATATAAGGTTAACCATTTGAGTTTAAGAAAAAGAGGAGCTTTATTCTGTATTATTTCCCCCAATATAAAATTATGCAAAAATCTACACCATACATCAATAAAGTGTTTTTTTAATCAAAAATGCTGACTCATCAATTCCCCATACCCAGTCTCCAGATGAAGTCATTTAGAGACCATCATGATTAAGGGTTTGACATACTGTTTCTAATCCTTGCTCTTTGAATAGTACACATTTACATGTATACAAATACATTTAATACATTTAAAATCACAGGCTTCTATAAGTACAAGGTTCTCGGAGAATAGATAAACCAAATTGTTCTTTTCAAATGTCTCAATAAAACTGCTTGTCACCTGAGCAAGGACTAAAATTTTAAATATAGCATTTTCTGCACACTTTTAAATATATTTTATACACAGAATGCTGACTTTTCATTTCCTCACTGTTGCACACTAACGAACTACCTAAATTAATCTTGATTATCACTGACCTTACCTGTGCCCAAAGAAGGCAACAGCACTTAGTCATATAAGGTGATCATGATCCTTTCAAGATAATCTGTAAGGAATGTTTTAAACTTCTTTAAAAAATCTTACCAGTCTGTTATTTTTACTTCTTTCAAATGTGATACTGTGTCCTGGTAACTGTCCATAAAGTAGCAAATAAGCCTCTTAAAATGTCTGTAATTTGCCTAGTGCTGTGGCACAGACCTGTAATCCCAGTGACTCAAGAGGCAGAACCAGGAGGATTGCAAACTGCAAATCTGAAACCAGAGGCAAGACTCTGACTGAGAAAAAAATTTTTTAGAAATGGTGTGGGGAAGGAGACTCATGGTAGAGCACTTGTAAAGTATGTGTGAAGCCCTGGATTCAACACCTAGATACTGGAAAAAAAAATATCTGTAATTTAACATATTTCAGCATAGACAATACAGTATATGTACTATTTAAACTTTAATTACATATGAAGCTGACTCACACAAAATATTCAGGGTAAACAGAATAGCCAAAAAGAACTTAAAGATACACCCATAGCTATATGAATGTTGTTGTTGTTGTTGTTAGGTGCTGTCGAGTCGGTATCGGACTCATAGCGACCCTCATAGGGTTTTCAATGGCTGATTGTTTCGGGATTGCCTTGGGAGTGGATTGCCAGGTCCTTGTCCCATTTTTGCAGTGCTGGGAATTGAACTCAGGACCTCAGAGACTGCAGTGCAGTGCTCTACCTAGTGAGCTAAATCCCAGCCCCAGTTATATGAATAGGATATAAGAAATAGGGGATGGGAATGCAAAATAGTATACAGTCACTATGGAAAGTACTATATAGCAATTCCTCAAAAAACTAAATAAAGAATTGCTATTTGCCTTTCAGGCATATATCCAAAAGAGATGAAAGTGAGGACTCAAATATATATTTGTACACCCATATTCATTGTTGTTAATGTTGTTAGGTGCCTTCGAGCTGTGCCCGATTCATAACGACCTTTATAGGGTTTTCAATGGCTGACTGTTTTGGGGACTGCCTTGGGAATGGATTGCCACATCCTTCTCCCATATTCCTTCTGGGAATCTAACTTGGGACCTCAGAGACTGCAGAGCAGTGCTCTACCAACTGAGCTAAGTCCCAGCCCACCATATTCATAGCAGCATTATTTACAGTAGCCAAAAGATGAAGCAACTCAAGTGACCATGTATAGATATACATACACAAAATGTGATACATATGGAAAATGGAATATTACTCAGTCTAAGGAAAGAAATTTTGATATATACTGCAACAAGGATGAACCTTAAAGACATTAAGCTAGGTGAAATAAGGCAGTCACAACACAACAAATATTTTATGATACTTTTTTTTTTCAGTACATGGGGGATGAACCCCAGGACCTTGCACATATTTTGTGAGTGCTCTACCACTGGGCTGTACTCCCAGTCCATTTTATATTTTTCATTTTGAGTCGGGGTCTCTCTAGGCTATACAGTCTGCTTCCGGCCTAGAATTTGCAATCCTCCTGCCTCTCCCTCACAAGTGGCTGGCAATACGGGCGTGTGCCACTGTGACAGCTTATGATACTTCTTATATATGGTTCCCAGAGTAGTAAATTCATAGTGACAGAAGTAAAATGCTGCTTTTACCAGAAGATGAAAGAATGAGGAGAAAGGAAGAATGAGGAGTCAGTGATGGGTATGGAGACTCAGTTTGGGAAGAGTAAAAAGCTTCAGAGATGGACAATGGTAATGGCCATATATAATGCAAAGTTACTAAGTGCCACAGAACCGTACACTTAAAAATGTTTTATATCATGTATATGTATCATGTTTTCTATCATTAATTTGTTGGCTACAACAAATTAATAGTTAAAAGAAGGAGAAACAGGGTGTAAGGATCCAGTTAAGCTTAATAAATATTGGTATGTGTAACACAACTGTTCTGAGACTTCTCATTAAAACCTGGTACTGAATGTCTCTGGGTACATTTTCTTTTTTAATTACCCTTGACTCTTAGAACAACAGTAATGTTTCACACATTCAAAAACAACTTATTCCAAACATAACATGAAAAGCACCCAATAAAATAAAACAACCACACTAATAGGGTTAGAAAGAAAACAATTAACTTAGGCAACTTAGGAAAACAGTATTTTGATTGAATATTTTAAAGCTAATGACAAAAAGAACAGTATACAAATAATGTAATCTAATTGGTAATTTGTTTCTTATAGATATGGATTAGCATTTCTGAAACTACTTTAAGTTTATTCTAAGACCAAACAAATAAGTAAATTTATGATAGACAAGATTCTTAGGGACAGTGAAAGAAATTAGAATAAAAAAAAGCTAAAACAAAACCCTATGGAGTTAGACTGGAAGTGAGTAGTATCAGTATAAACCCTTGATCTCACACATACATATGTAAAACATTAAATATATGTATATATAAATATATGTGATCAATAAAAACATGCTGAACATCTAAATTTAAAAAATTTGTTACAGTAAAAGAGAAACTGCAATTAATCCCCTTCAAAATACTCCCTCTGGCTTTCAATACATTTATCCCATCCTTCTTATCATTTTCTGGAATTCTTCCTTTGTGAGTGCCTTTAGTTTCACCCTCCATCGTGACAATGCTCCATGTCACACATTGTTTCTGGTACAGTAATTTCTATCAAATAAAAATATGGTGTGTCCTCATATACCTTATTCACTAGATCTGGCACCATGTGACTTCTGGCTCTTCCCCAAAGTCAAAATAACCATGAAAGGTAAGCATTTTAAATAGATTCAAGACATCAACGCACCCACAATACTGCAACTAAAGACACTGAGGAAAAAGGACTTCCAGAACTGCTTCAGAAAGTGGCAAGAACAATGGAATAAGTGTGTTCGAAGCCAGAAGGAGTATTGTGAGGGAGATAAATGGCAATGCGGTTTTTACTGTAATAATTTTTTTTTCAAATTTAAACTTCACCGAATCTTTTGATCACATCTCATATATGTGTGTGTGTGTATATATATGTACATATGTACATATATATACATACACACACACACAGAAAGATACAGAAATGTAGATGTGTGGTAATATATGAATTGGTAAAGATATATGTTTCCTAGGACAGTCTGCTGAAAGAGTCTAGAAAGAATAACAACCCAGTAGCAATAAGTACATCTTGTCCCTAAATCTTAGTTTATAAACACCATTTTCCACTTAAAGAATCATAGCTCCTCAGAGAAGTGCTCAGAAAAGAATAGGGCAAGCAGGGTATGATGGAAGATACCTGTAATCCCAGTAACTGGGGAGGTAGAAGCAAGAGGATCATGAGTTCAAGGCCAGAGGTAGCCTGCATAACTTAGTGAGACCTTAACTCAGAAAAAGAAAGAAAGAAAGAAAGAAAGAAAGAAAGAAAGAGCGAGCAGAAGGAAAAAAAAGAATAGGGCATGTCATGTCACAAGGACATAGAAGCCAACCTGAAGAAATTCCTAAGGACCTAGACTAGAAAAATTTGAACACAGATAATTTTGTATTAAAAATCTAGTATAAAATAAATATGATGCCTTACTGAAATTAACAATTTAATAAATGTGGGCGAAGGTATTTTCTTCATTGTACAAGAATTTCAATTAATAAATATAGAAGAAAAGACAAGATGCACCAATAATACTAAAATTAGTGGAGGCACTAGTCTCTAAGTATTTGCCCTAATATGTTTATTAATTATAAAGGGAAGTGGTAACTGTACTAAGGAGAAAGCCAATAAAACTGCCTTAACCAAGCAATCAAGGTTTACATCACCAGTACTAACAAAATATTATATTGTCATATACTACTATTGTATTATTACATTAACATATTAACACATCAACGACTTCAATATATCTTGAACCCTCTGATACAGTGCATCAAAAAGGGCACAGCATCACCTCTTTGGTATTCTTGCCAAAAATGCACAACCTCATTCTACTTATGAGAAAACTTAAAAAAAAAAATCATCTACAAAATAACTCATGAGTACTTTTTAAAGTGTCAAGGAAAGACTACAGAGTTAGAACACAGTAAAGTAGACTAAGGAGACATGACCAGTAAATACAATGTTGGATCCCAGATTGGATCCTGAAAGGGGTCATTGATTAAAAAAATGGTGAAGCTGTAATAAGGTCTACAGTATAGTTAACAGTTTTGTACCTATGTTAATTTCCTACTGGCAGTCATTATACTATGTTTATGTATAAAGTACCTCAGAGGTACTTGGCTTACTCATTTCAAACTTCTGCTCAAATACCAACTCATTAGAAATATCACTCCTAACTGCTCTACCTATACCTCATCTCTAGAACCCATTTAATTTTTCTTCCTAACACAGTGTTCCCTTACCTTTTACATATTATGGTTTTCTGGGAGAGAGGAGTTGTTTGTTTTGTTTCAGTTTGTCTCCCCATCTGTATTATAAAATAGAAGAGGCCAGGAACTCCTCCCCTCTTATTCACTACTACGAATACAATTCCTAGATAAGTGCCTCATACTCAAATATTTCCCAAATAAATATTTGATAAAGAAGCTTTACTCACCTTGTATCTGATACAGTAGCTAATGTACAGCTTTATGGTCAGACATATTCTGACAGCCTCTACTTTCTCTAGTAAATTTCACTGAGGGAAAAGACATACTTTATTAAATGATTTAGCTAACTTCTATTCTAGTGTTTAATCCCTCAAGTCTTCTAGATGTTAAGAACCCAAAGTTTGAATATCTAACAGCCAAGCTTATATTTTTTTAGTCAATTTAACCTATATATCATTTCTTATGTGCATATATACACATTGATACTTCATTTGGGTGTTACTTGGAAGATATATAAACTTTATGAAATTGGGCAATATTTTTTCAACTTTAAATTGTTATAGATTTATCATTTTTAGAAATATAAGCCTCAATTATCAACTAGCCTCTGAGAAAATATAATTTCCTGTGTAACAGTCTGCTTTATTTTCTAGGTAAAATGCTATAATGACCATTTTAGATATCTGTAGAACTCAAGTCCAGGTCCTTCTATTTAAGAAAACCAAAATAAAATTATCAATAATTCTGAAAGGATTGATGGTTTTATGGATATATGTTATGGGGAAGAGGATCTGGATCTGTTTTTGTTTTAATATATCTAAATAAATTAGACATTAATATCTACATATTAGACATAAACCTTCTTTTAGTAAGTTAAAGACATTTAACTCCACCCACCTGATTATCATTACTTAAAAAGTCTTCAAGAACATCTTTAGCACACTTTGCCTTTGAAGTTTGTTGAGGACTGTCATCAGAATTAACAGGAACAGGAGATTTACTAAACAGGATTTAAAGAATACAAAACAATTAAATTCCCAAATTCTACAAAGTAGATAGCATATAAGGACTTTTATTTAATATCAGTGAGCACCAAGAAATAATCGTCATGGGTATGATTTATATAAATGATGCATGGTAATTAACCTATTTTCTCTCCAAAGTGATACAAGAAATCCAACCGCTCCTTATCCCCTTGCTTCTCCTTTCAAGCTTTAACAAAAAACTATATATTAAAAAACTGAAGGTATGAGTCCTCAACTAAATAATCTCCTCTCAACTACAGAATAGCTCCCAAATCTCATTTGTTTGAAATAAGTAGGATATTCCTCCAATTAAACATTAATAGGGTTAGGGGTATAGCTCAGGAATACAGAGCTTGCCTAGGCCTGCATTCTATTCCCAGAAACACACATACACACACACACACACACTATCCAATGATAGTCAAAACCCCACAAACTCATAGGAGTTTCTACTGCAATGGCAGTTACATGTTCTCCCACTTCAAGGAAATATGACAGACTCCCCCTCCAGAACTGATATTAACATAGGGAATGGAATATACTAGGAAAAGATTTAATTTTGAAATTAAAATTCCTGACTGCAAATTCCAGTCCCACTCACTGTACAACCTTAAGCAATTTACTTGTCTGAATTTCAGTATCTACATTTGCTGCCAAATTATCTCACAGAGTTACTGCAAAAGTTATTGTGGTGGTTGTTAGGTGCCATCGAGACAGCTCAGTTAATTCTCTACATACCTGGTTCACTTAATAGATCCTCAATAAATTGCATTTCTATCTTGATGTTCAAGAAGCAGGAAAGAGCACCCCCAGAAAAAAATAAGAATTTTCCCAAAATCAAATTAATTACAGAATTAAAAAAATTCAATATATTTCTGTTTATATATCACTATAAAATATAATGGAAAGAATTCCGATATCTACAAATCTTTTTTATTAGTAATTTTTAATATGCAATTTAATGGGTCTCATTATGACATTTCCATACTTGCAATTTCATTGTACATTGCTCAAGTTCACTTTTCCTTACCCATCCTCTCCGTCCTCACCAATGGTCTCCCTGTCTTTTTTTTCTTTGGGGTATATCTATCTCTATAGGGATATATTCATTTTGCAATAAGGGCAACATACATATTTTCTTTCTTTTCTCCCATTACCCTTTCTTCTTGCCCCTTCTCTCTATTATTATTATTATTATTATTATTATTATTATTATTATTATTTTCTTTCCCTACTTGTTGTTGTTGTTAGGTGCCGTAGAGTCGTGTCCAACTCATAGCGACCGTCATAGGGTTTTCAATGGCAGATTGTTTCGGGATTGCCTTGAGAGTGGATTGCCAGGTCCTTCTCCCATTTTTGTGGTGGTGGGAATCGAACTCGGGACCTCAGAGACTGCAGCGCAGCGCTCTACTAACTGAGCTAAATCCCAGCCCTCTTTCCCTACTTAGGTCCCATTTATTTCATCATCAATATGTTTTAATAATGTATTGTAGTTTAACATCCACATATAAGAGAATATATGTTAATCTTTAACAACATTTAAATGTTAAATGCCAATATTTTTCTCAATAAGCACTACTTTATTGACATATTTGATTTATAATTTACTATGAGCTTTTTTCCAGTTCAGATAGTCTTTTCCCTCATTGCTCACCAGTATATATATATCCATCTACTCATTATTACCAAAAAAGCAGTTATTTGATTTAGTTGAAGATGGGTGATGGCAATATAGACATTCATTATACTATTCTTCTACTTTTCTCTTTATTTGAAATTTTTCATAATAAAAAGTTTTTAAAACTATAACTACTTGATTGTGGTTATGTTCCACCATTTAGAATACTATCTTTAGAGGAAGGAGAAAAAATAGCAGCTTGGTAATTGCTTCTGTGAGACAAGGCTCACCAAACATACAGAAGAAGGTACAAAGTTCACCCAGTGAAAAATAGGAATCTACAAAAACGACTCAGGTGGTAAATGATTAGACTAATTACACCGAAAAGAGAGACCCATGCAATGGGAAGGAAAGTACACAACTGAGCCCAGCCACAAAAAAAGAAATAGCATATGCCTAAGCAGTGGATGTACAGCTACCTGGCAGAAAAGAGAAAGGCCACCAAAGGCTCTAAGTCCCAGAGAGAGAAGGCTTCACCCAAAGTAAGTAGCACTTAGAGGTAGAGAAGTGCACAACGATTTGTAAAATTGGCACCAGAAAACCATACCTGCTGAGAATGTACGGAAGAAATCTCACACTTACTTGACTCAATTTTTGTGATGGGCACCAAGAGACACTCTGCGAAGTTATTCTGGCCTATGATGATAACATCCAAGGCTAAGGTGGAGGAAGTTGCCCTAGCACCAGAGTACCTGTAAAACACAGGCACAGAAACTGGGGAAGGGATCACATATATTATGGTCACAGCAATGACAGCCAGCAACCTGCTCTAAACCCTTGAGGGCAGTAACAAGGCACCCAGGGTGCCAGCGAGCTGGGCAAGTGAGGAGGCACACATGGTCTTGGTGATTTAGACTTTGCTCAGTAGCCTGGGAGATGTGGTCTGTGAAATTATCAGGGTTAACAACCAAGGCCAAGATAGAGAGAACAGACCCAGTGCTGAAGCATCTGTGAGGCAGAAGCATGGAGACTGGTGAGGGGATCCCACAGGTGCTAGTCCTAGCATTGGTAGCTTGCAACTTGCTCTGAGGCCATGAGGGCATGACCAAGGCACCACAGGGGCAAGTATACAGAGCAGCAGAGAAGACCTGTCTTTGTGAGACCCTGATCATCTGCCTTGGCAGATGCCAGAGGAATTCCCATACTGAGAAAAAAGGAGGGCAGGCCTGCAGTCTGTAATTCAGACCTCCACAGTGGCTGCTGAGAATCCCACTGGAACACATCAAGCTGGAATGTAAGACATCCACCTGGAAGGCGGGACATCCAGCTTGAAGATGGGACATATGGCCAGAAGGTGGGACTTCATAAATAGGTCTGGGTAGAAAGATTTCGAGAAGAGACTGCCTGTAGTGTTGGGATGTAATTTCTTTCCTTCCCACCCTCCCTCCCTTCCTTCTTTAATGTTTATTTCTTGTCAATTTAACCACTTTATTTTTTCTTTTAGATTATCCTAGTTATTTGATAAGAATTCTTTCAATACTCACGAAAATCATTTATCAAAAAGAGAAGTTTCATATTTATATCCATTACACTTCTTAAAAAGGTTTGTATAACATATAAATACTATTTTATGCAGAGTAAGAAAATCTATTCTTTTATATTTTTGTCAGCTCTTTTCTCACTCACTCTCCAACTCCCCTTGATTACTATTCTTCTACCTCCCTCTCATCTAACTCTGTTCTTTCTCCTCCTACCCCACCTCTTCCCCTGACTTTCATCCCTGTTATTGATATCTCTACTACAATTAATATCAAACCTCAAAATTTACCTTACACTATCCTATTTCCTCTCCTTAAACAATTTATCAAGTACTAAATGACTTCAAAATAGGTTAAAGCTATATATGCAGATATGGTAGGACTTATTTTCATAAAATCAGATTGCTTTGTCTTCTCTGAGTGACACTGGGAAGCAAGATACCAAGAGCACAAAAGGAAGACTGCAAACAAATCTGGAAGAGACAGCCAGCCTACCTGATGGGGAAGAGCCCAAAATACAAGCATACAGAACATGAAAAAACAAGACAAAAGGTCATCTCTACATGAGCTTAACTTCATAGTGATTAAAAACAAAGAATCTGAAATCCTTAATTTGTCAAACAAAGAATTCAAAAGTCTACTTATAACAATTATAAGTGGTTGGGCATAGTGGTACATGAGTAATCCTGGCAACTCGGGAGGCACAACAAAGAGGACTGCAAGTTTGAGGCCAGAGGCAGCCTGCATAACTTAGTAAGACCTTGTCTTAAGATAAAACAAAATAAAAATGGGCTGGAGCTACAGCTCAGTGGTAGAGTACTTGCAAAGATTGTGTGAGGCCTTGGGTTCAACCCCCAAGAACTTTAAAAATAAAAGAAATTATAAGTGATCTCAAAGAAAACACAATTAAGCAGATAAATGCAATGCAAGCATTTGATTAAAAAGTTTCAAACTTAGAGGAAAAATTCAGTAAAGAAATTAAGATCTTGAAAAAAATCAAACAGAATTACTGGAAATGAAAAACAGAATACATCAAATAAAGCTCACTATACAGAGCAGAACTAGCAGACTGGACCAGGCAGAAGAATGAGTATCAGAGACAGAAGACAAGTAAATCAGACACAAAGAAAAAAATACAACAATATAACTCCAACTTCTGCTGCAGACCAGCTGCAGCCTAGATAGAATCCAGGGTTTCCGAAGGCAGATGAGGAGTCAGCAATGGATAACAGACACAGCAGCTCGGAGGCAGTGTGAATCTGTTCCGTTTATTTCCAGATAGCCCAGCCTTTTTATACAGAATTACAATTCACTAAATCTTATGAAAGGTCAGAAAAAAGACAAGGAAGTTTGTAGCATTGATGGATTACATCAAAGTTTTGTCAACAAACACTAGATTAATTTGTCACATGAGTGTCAGGTGGTGATCAAAGTGGAAGATGAACTTAGAGGTAAATTGTGTTTACTTTTAAAGAGATAAACCAAGACGACCTGAGCATCTACATCTCCTATAACAATTAACTATTCTTAACTTTATGGACTCACCCCATTGAGTCCATTGCTATGACAAATGGGTGCTTTATCTTATCAAAATGATTTTTGCTTACTGTAGAGCTGTCGGAGTTTTTGGGAGTTTACACTGTTGGAAGTCAGGAAGTCATTCAGGAGTTTCCCCGCTCAAGAAAGCCTGAGGCCAGTCAACCCCCAATCTGAATTAGCATTGCCCATAGAGCCAGAAGATTATATATTTTTCATTAATATTTCCCAGAAATCTACAATTGAGACCAATTAAAATTTAAGAAAAAGAAAAGATGAGGTTCCAAGTACTGTTCCCCTCTTGGCAGACTTTCCCTCTGAGGCTAGGAGTACTCCTCCCCTTTCGGTGGATTTTCCTTCCAATGCCTTAAAGATACTCTTCCTCATGTGGGACTCTGTCTACCCATCATGAGTGGATCTGGACCTGGCAAACTTCCAAGAAGTACAGGACAATATGAAGACACTTAACCTAAGAAGAAATGGTGTACAAAAAGGAAATGAAGGTGAAACCAAAGGCTTAGGAAATCTATTCAATGAAATATCAACAGAAAACTTTCCAAATCTAGAGGAAGAAATATACACCCAACAACAGAGGCATCCACAACACCAAACAGATATGATCAGAACAGAACCTCTCTACATGACATTATACTTGGAATATTAAATCCCCAAAGTGAAGAAAAAATTCTAAAAGCTGCAAGAGAAAAAGGCCAACTCACCTTCAAAGGCAAACCCATCAGGATAAGATTGGATTTCTTAACATTAACACTAAAGGCAAGGAACGCACAGACTGATATATTTTAAATCCTGAAATCAAATACCTGGTAACCAAAAATATAACTATAAACAGCAAAATTTTCCCTTAAAATAGATGGAGAAATTAAAAACTTTCCAAGGCAAGCACAAACTTAAGCAATGCAAGACAGCCAAACCAGGAATGCAGAAGATATTTAAGGAAATCTCACAGAAGAAAAAAAATAAAACCAAATGCAAAACCACAGGAATAAAAATCTATGAGAAGAACGTTTGAAATAACAAAAGATAAGAAAGAAGCAAGGATATCCAACTTAATAAACAAGCAAAAATGTACTATGAACAGGAGGCAAAGTAAAGATCAACACTAAAACCAACTGGAAAAACAACCAACAAAATTACACAAAACAACAAACTCCTTTCAATAATAACCATGAACACTAACAGTCTTAACTCTTCTCTTAAGAAAGTCAGATTATGCAACTGGATCAGGAAAAATTGTCCAACAATTTGCTGCCTTGAAGAGATTCACCTCATTCAAAAGGATATATAGAGACTGAAAATAAGAGGATGGAAAATGATTTACCAAGCATGGGGAAGACAAAAAAGTAGAGGTTGTTATACTAGTATCTGACAAAGTTGACTTCAGCCCTAACATAATCAGAACAGACAAAGAAGGTCATCACATATTAAAAAAGAGAACAATCAACTAAGAAGACATAACTATGAATATCTATACACTTAACACTGGCACACCTAATTTAATAAAACAAACATTACTCACTATAAAGGAACACATAAAGTTCAAATACAAATATTATGGGTGACTTCAATATACCACTTTCACCAATAATCACCCATGCTCCATGTCTAAGAGGGTTTTTACACAGTACCATCCTGAGAGGGACCTATTTTGTGAGACTGAGTTATCCAGAGTTTCTGAAACCAAAGAATTATCACCCATGGAGAGACTGGGGGGTGGCCTGCCACAGAGCCAGCATGCTACATGTGAAAAGCCTGGGGAAAGACAGGACACAGACATGCTGAAAGATTCAGGCAACAAGAGGCTTGAGAAAGTTGCTCAGAAGCAAGTCCCACCCACTAGGGAGAGGAGATGATTCCTTCTCCTGAGGAGAACAATGGAGAATGTCAACTCTGAGCTGTGGTCAGATTAAATGACTCCATCCTCAACTGACCACCACCTAATGGAGTAACATTACAGGCCACAGAATGATGTTCCTCCAGTAGCTTTTCTGCTTCTTTTTAAAAATCTTTTTTCTTTCTTCCTGCTATGCTATGGTAATTATGGTGCCATGGTGTACTATCTCCAGTCTTTTTCTTATTTTCGCTTGGAGACAGAATCACATTGAATTGCACAGGCTGCCTCAGGCCTAGGGCTCAAGATCCTCTTGCCTCAGCTCCCAAAGACACTGTAGTATCAGGGGAGCAAATTGGTAACCACCTTCTTTATTTTTTCTTTTGGTTGTATACTTGCCAACTATTCATTATTAATTTTCATTTCCTCACTTCCCTTTTTTCTAATGTAATTTTTATCTTTTTTTCTTTTGCAATGAGCAAGTAATCTGAGGAGCTGAATTTTATGAAGAAGAATGTAGCATCAGGATTGGAAGAAGATACATTAACAACCTGAATTAGGCAGAAGAAGAAGAGTGAATTTTAAAATCCTCTTTTTACTTAACTCTTTTAATTTTTAAGGAACATATATATCCATAATAAGAAAATACCCATAAAATTTAAAATTATGTATATATTCATACACTTTTCTGTATGTATCTCGCAGTGTCAGATTTTTCCATTTCATGTGTTTTTATGCTTAAAGCATACCTTCAATGGAAATGAGCATTTAGTATAAAAGAGAATGAATAAACGGGATTTGAAAGGGAAAAAAGATACTATCCTTAGTGCTTCCTACTTAATTTTGCTTCAACGTGATGACAAGGTGATAAAGTTTGTCAATCTCAAACTGAGATCCATTCATTCTTCCCAGAATTCTACCCTTAGTTTTATCTACAAATTATTATAATGTGAATTGACCTCTCAAAGATGAAATGTTGGGTTCAAGTTACTGGGCCGAACCATTGATAATACCTATTGTACAAGCTAGAAGTTATATTATCTAACTGTAAAATACACTAAGTGCATTCAAACATTTTACTCTTAATCATCTCTGATATTACTTGCTCAGTCATTTTGGTCCCAAGCGAAAACAACACGGACTAACAGATAAAAAAATAAATTAAATATAAGAAGGATAAGAGAAGTCAAGCATTAAGTCAAGTATTAAGCTAGTTATCAATCCAAGTTTTTCAAAAAGATACTACTGAAATAAAATATTTTAGACAATCATCATTGCTACTATAATTGTCTTTTTTTGCAACTACCATTTATAATATAGTTAACTCTTACAGAAACTCTCCTAAGTACTTTTCATTATATAATCATTGAATCCTCATAACCCCAAGTTGTTATTATTTTTCCATCTTTAAAATTTAGAGAAGGCTGGAGATTTAACTCAGTTGGTAGAGTGCTTTTTTCACGTGCCCTGAGGCCCTGAGTTCAATACTTAGCACTGCAAAAATAGGAGACAGACCCAGCAGGCCACTCCCCAAACAATTAGCCATTGAAAACCCTATCAACTGTGGAAAAGTATTTCATTCTGTTCTATATATAGGGTCACTATGAATGGGACCCAACTGGATGGCACCTCACAACAACAACAAATTTAGATAAGCAACCCGTACAAGGTCTCACAGCAAGAAAGTGAGATGGGGTTCCAAACTAGAATTATAGTCAGTGTTAGCACTAAAAAAAAAAAGTATTCAACTGAGAATAATCAAAAAATGATCCATATATAGGAAGGATCTACATAACAACATATAAAATAAATGTTTAGGTAACTGAAGATAAAAAATTATTAGAGACTAAGGCATGGATAAGGTAAACAATGCATTTCTGATAAGTCCAAATGTAATAATATCACTTAGAATAAACTTTCTTACATAAACTCCAAATTCTAACACCATACTCACATTCTCAGGTATCTATGTAAATACTATTTAAATTATTCTGAGAAACTATGCTATAGAAATGTTAAGCACACAAATTTGAAAACAATCTGAAGAACTACAAAAATCTATTCTCAAAATCCATATTTTGAATACACCATCATTTAAGGAAAACAATGACTAAAACAAAAGGTAAAATGTGAAAGAGAAGAAATGGATAACATTAATATATGAAGGATGGAAGCTTAAAGTTAAGAAAACAAAAGTAACAAGAATTTCATAACACTCCTCTCTCTGCAAAATAACTGCTTTTGGTTCTAATCCCTCATAGATATACATAATATTCAATAGTGAAACAAAATATACATGTAACAAAAACAAATTATATAATGTACCTAAGAGTATGAAACATTACACCATCTTGTGGTAATAAATGAAAGTGCAGTTTAAAGCAATACCAAAAACTTTGCTCTACATAACTGCAATGTTATTATCATTATTTAAAAAAATAAATCTGGATGAGTGCCTTGACCCATGCCTGTCATTCCAGTAACTGAAGGTGGAGGTAGGAGGACTACAGACTCGAGACCAGAGGCAGTATGTGCAATTCAATAAAACTGTCTCAAAGTAAAAAGAATGGTAAGCGCTGGGTGCAGTAGCCTACACCTGTAATCTTAGTCACTCAAGAGGCAGAAGCATGAGGCTTTCAAGCTGGAGGACATAGGCGGCCTGCATAACTTAGAGAGACCCTGTCTCAAGATAAAAAATAAAAAGGGGGTTGGGGGTGCAGCTTAGTAGGAGAGTAGGTACAAGGTATGCATGGGGCCCTGAGTTCAGCCTCCTAGTACTGGAAAAAATTAAATAAGAAAGTGGCTAGTGATGAGGCTCAGTGCTACAGTGCTTACCTAGCCTATACCAGACCCTGGGATCAACTCTGGAGTACTGCATATTTAAATAAATTAAATAAGTAAATAAATAATCTGACGTTCACATGATATTTTTCATTTGGAAAACTAAACATTGTCACTTACTTACAAAGTAACAGGAACATTTTCCCATGATCTCTCTGCTTCAAGTTTATCTAATGAGCAAGGACTGTCATCCTTTTTCATAGGCTTTGGTAATTCTTCAGTACACTGCTCTAGATTTCTCTTGGCCTTCAGGATAAGCAATTCAATTTTGTCACCTAATTTTAAAAAATTATATTAGTTCTTTAGGAAAATCTAAGCAGAAAGCACAAAAAACTCAAAAGGTCAACAAGAACTAATATAATTTGGAATATGTGTCTATGATAGCAAATTATGTCAAAATGTGACACTTAAAAAAACAAAGAAAACAAACAAACAGGAGAAAAGACATCTTATAGTACAAAATGCTACATAAAATGCTACATTTTATGCTACATAAAAATTGCAAGCATTGTTAAAAGATATGCTACTACATCAAAAATAAAATATAAAACTCCCAGATACTAGGCTAAATTTACAGCATTTCCTTTGGTTTTAAAGAACAAAAAGCTAAAAGCAAAACATTACCACTGAATGGCTTTTTGGATTGTCCTGGGAAAAGTGGCTTCTCACATTGACATTGGCAATGTTCAGAATCACATTTATATTCATTAACTAATCCTTTATCATCACCCAAGGAATTTGAAAAGTTTGAAGGTTCAAAAGAATATTCAAAACAATCTACTTTATTTATAAGCCGAGAAGTTCTTTGTGCCTTATAACTATGTTTAGGGGAACATTGACCTTCGTTAGGTATTTTATAAACACTTTGACTGTCTGCGTCAGGTAGCAAGTCTTGATTGTGGAGCCAGACTGGATACTTGAAATCAGGTATACTAGTTATCCCTGAAACATCAAGGTCCGCTTTCTGGCTGGTGAGCCATCTTGGATAATTCTTTTCAGGATTGTGCTCTGAACTGTCCTTGAAAGACGATTCCTTAGGAAAAGATAAAGATGATTCAAAACCACATTTATTAGTCCTATTTATGAATTTGGTTTTTTTTGTCCTACCACTTTGCTTTTCATTTATATTTGTGTATACAATAGGTGTAACTAAGTTATCCTTGCCCGTGGGAGTGGAGGATTCTTGAAAATATGGATTCTTTTCAGTGTCAGATGAACCCAGTCTTCCAATGTCCTTCTTGTTTTTCTTGCTCAGTCGGTGACCTGGTCTAACATCAGTGAAAGAAAATGATCCATCTGCTGGAAGTCTTAACAGGTCATCAGTTGTTAGGCTAATGGAATCTATGTCATTAACATTCTCTCTTCTATAGGATAAGGAGTTTGAGTGCTGTTTATGATCAAGAATTTCAAAAGCTGAAAAACAAAACATATAGTTCTGTTTGTCTTTATCACATATGAATATTTAGCAGTGAATGAGAATTAAGAATTTAAGAATCTTCTTGCTGCTCCCCTCTTATTCTCATTAATGTTATGCCTAGAATAATAAAACATATAGTTGATAAAACAGAATGTGCTTTCTTTCTCATCTCTCTTCAATATTTAATTTGTACATGTTTCTCTCCAACCACCTGAATTTTTTTGTGTCTTCTAACTCAGTGTTTCTTCAACTTTTGCATTAGAAATGCCTGATACTCTAACACAATCACATTAACATTGGTCATTAAATACTTGCTGCAGCATAGAAAGAATGTGCTATAAAACAAGGTAGAAGAATAATTTGCTTTCTCTTCTATTTGTCCTGCAATGGCATGTTTACAAGAATAGCTCTAATTTTCTTCTACAACACATTGCCCACATCTTTCCAGAGGCAAATATCAACTTTTTCCATTCTAGGCTTACTCTGTTAAGTGTTCAGTAAAGTGTTGACTGGTTTATCAACAACTGTATTTTCTAGTCTTATCTTCATGGAAGCCTTATCAAGGATAAACTCTTAATATCTTGTGATTATTGTTCCCTAGATACAGTTCAGAAAGACTAATATAGTCCTATCCCATCAACTAAAATTGAGGAAATATAAGTTCAGAAATATTAGAATTAGCTTAGGATAATTAAGCTAATTAATGAAAGCTAGAACTACCATATCAATGCTCTTTCTGTTATGCTACAGCAAAATGACTTAAGGATTTAAGACCAGCCACATGCTAATATTAGTTATATTTGCCAGCTTCCTCTCCAAGGTTAAAGGAGGATCTTAGCTGAAAGATCAGGGAACTCGATAACTATACAACCATTTGCAAAAATATCCATATTTCAATATTACAAATATAATTTTTATTCAAAAATAACAAAAATAAGTCAAACTTTATAAAGCTACCACACATTTCTCAAATGCTTCAAATCACTAGACATAAAAGAAAACAAAGAATAAAAGCATACCATTGTTTGGTTTATAAATATAATTGGAAAACTGTGGCATATTAGCAGAACTTTGATTGATGTTAATTTTTCCAGTGCTTGTACCAGGATATATCTGGCTTAGATTAAAATCATCAATATAGGCCTGTAGAGCCTGAGAAGCAGAACTGTATAGTCTATTCTTATACTGAAAAGAGCCGTCAGAGTTAGAGGAGTTACTACTACTCAGACTGCAGCTTGCGAGGAGAGAAGATACGGAAGATTCTCGAGAACAAACTCTGTGTTTTCTGTTTGACTTTGCCATAGCTTCCTCAAAATGAGTTATTTTTATTCTTCTCCCTTAAACACCACCTGTAACACAAAAAACAAAAGGTTAATTAAGGTGCCAAATAAAAGAAATGAGTATAAGGAGAGAAAATTACTAAATATGTAAACTTTAGATTTTTTTCATCAAGGAATAATGCTATTTAAGCATCATAGGTTTTCTACCATCTTTATTGTGAAGTTCTTCATCAATGATTTAAAAAAACATTTAATGACCACTTACTATGTGCCGCCTGCAGCTGTAGCCCTGTGGCATCCAATCCCATCAGATCTTGGAAGCTAAGCAGGGTCGGGCCTGGTTAGTACCTGGATGGGAGACCGCCTGGGAACACCAGAAGCTGTAGGCTTGGGAGGACCTGGCAACCCCCTCCCAAAAATCAATCTGCTATTGAAAACCCTATGAACAGCAGAGAAGCACTGACAATAGTGTTTCCCCTGTTATACAGAGGGCCGCTATGAGTCGGATACCGACTCGATGGCACCTAACATAACATAACATACTATGTGCCTGGACAGATGTGCTCAAAAATTATCTGAGAAATATATGGAAAACATCAAGGAAAGAATGCTTGTTAAAAAAAAGTCTTAAAATCTACTGATACACAGTTTTTTCTTATAGTGATATATTCTATGACATCACAATACCTAACATTACCTTATACATAATATTTTTCAAATCATCAGCCTGCTACCATGCACTGCAGACAGCAGACATCAATACATTTTTTAAGGCCATTAAATGAATTATTAGAAAGAAGGAACAATGAAGAATATCAACTTTCTTTTTTTTTCTTTTCTCCCTTAATTGATAAATGTTGGTGAGATAGAGAGTAATATGCCATGTGTTTCATCCACCAGAACACAACTATTACATCATTTTTGGTTACACTTTCATCAACTTACAAAGAATATCTACTTTCAGTACTGCAAATGCCAATCATGAAACTTTAGTCAACTCTTTCCCCTAAGAAAAGGCTGGAGAATAAATAATTTACAATACCAATCTGTAAAGAAACAAACTACAAATCATATTTCAGAATGAAATAGGAGTATGCCCTATTCCTAAAATAATGTTGAAATAATCACTTTTGACCTTCATTTTTGGTGCCACACTCAATGATTTTCAATTCTTATTAAAAACAGACTCAGCTCACCTCTCTTAAAAGCTTAAATAATTTGGAAATTGAATTAATGTATTCATCTTGCTGTTTTTTTTTCCATTATTAAAATTGAGAGAACTCTTCTCTACCTTAATACAGCCGTAAGAGGACCTATATTTAAAAACAAACAACAGAATGGACAGGCACTCACTTAGTACATGATACAACATTCACTGAAATTTTAAAAATTTTCTGTACTAAAAAAGGACTAATGCCTAGGAATTAACAAATGCTATGAGGTTGTAACCTACAGCCATACCACTGTGGCATTGGATCCCGTCAGATCTCAGAAGCTAAGGAGGGTTAGGCCTGGTTAGTACTTGGATGGGAGACCGCATGGAAATACCAGGTGCCGTAGGCTTGGGTGAAGAAGCCAGCAACCTATGCCCCCCCAAAACAATCTGCCATTGAAAACCCTATTAACAGCAGAGAAGCACTGATAATAGTGTTTCACCTGTTGTATGTAGAGTCATTATGAGTCGGGTACTGACTCAATGGCACCTAACAACAACGATGATGTTGGGCTGCGGTTTAGCTCAGTTAGTAGAATGCTGCGCCACACTTTTTGAGGATCCAGGTTTGATCCCAGCACTACAAAAATGGCAGAAGGATGTGGCAGTCCATTCCCAAGACAATCCTGAAACAATCAGCCATTGAAAACCCTATGAGAGCCGCTATGTGTCAACACCACCTAACAACAACATGATGGTGTCAAATCAGTATCCTTAATTTTTTACTGTAACTTTGAAAATATTTGTTACAATATTTTAATGAAATTTTAGTAACTGCCAATTTTGACTTTAAAATATGGACATCTGTAATCCCAGCACTGGGGAATCAGAGGCAGGAGGCCAGCCTGGGCTACATAAAAAGACTCTGTGGAAAGGAGAGAAAGAAAAAGAAAAAAGGAAAAAAAGAAAGGAAAAGAAAAGAAAAAAGAGAAAAGGAAAGAGAAAGAGAGAATGAAAAAGAAAGGAAGGAAGGACAGAAGGAAGGAAGGAAAGGAAAGGGAAGAAAAGGAAAAGAAAAGAAAGAAAGAGCAAGCGAAATCTGGAGGCTGAGGCGGGAAGATCCTAAATTGAAAGGCAGAGGTAGCCTGTGCAATTTAGCAGGACCCTGATGCAAAATTTAAAAATTTACAAAGGCCTGGGGGTGGGGCTCAGTGGTAGAACACTTGCCTAGCCTGGCCAAGGCCCTGGGTGTTAATAGAGGGGGGGGGGGGG
>VMDO01007786.1:61899-88916 GCA_007922755.1 Pedetes capensis | reverse complement strand
TGCAGCTAAGCTGGAGGGAAGCTAAAAATATACTGTTCAGAGCCGTGTGCGGTGGCGCACGCCTGTAATCCCAGTGGCTTGGGAGGCGGAGGCAGGAGAATCTCAAGTTCAAGATCAGAGGCAGTCTGCATAGCTTAGCGAGACCCTGTCTCAAAAAGTAGAAAAAATGGGCTGGGGGTGCAGCTCAGTGGTCCAGCACATGCAGAGCATGCAGGCATGAGGCCCTGGGTTCAACCCCCCAGTACCACAAAAAAAAAAAGAAAAAAAAGAAGAAAAGAAAAGAAAAGAAAAGAAAAGAAAAGAAAAAAAAAAATATATATATATACTATTCACCTGTGAGACCTCCAAAATTAGTGATTTTTAAGTCAAAAGGCAGCAAGTGCTATGATTCTGCTCTGATGGGTTGTCTGAAGTTGGAGCCCGTTCTGGGGCTTACAGGGAACAGCTCTGGGATGAGGGTTTCTCTCAGTAACAGCTCCCCCTTGTCTGTCACTGTGTAGCCACCTGGAACCCCACCACTTTCAGCTTGGTTTAGTCACAAGGGGCTCCCAGTCTGCAAACGTCCGGGCCCTGTGACTTAACCTGGGGTCTATGACAAAGCTGTTGAGAGAGCGCAAGGACGGGGCAGAGGAACCCACAGCGCGCCTTCACCAGGCAGCAGCGAGGGGCCCCGGAGTTCGTTTGTCTTCTGCCCCCTGCCGGAATCCCTACCTGCTTCGCCCCACTGACACTCAGAGTGGGTTGGTCTGGGAAAAGCTCTAGGTCCGTTTATATTTTTTATTATTATTATTTTAAGACAGGGTCTTCCTAAATTATACTGTCTGCCTCTGGCTTCAAACTCAGGATCCTCCTGCCTCAGCCTCCCGAGTTGCCGGGATCACAGGGGTGCACCCTGTGGCAGCTGATTCACAGTTTTAGAAAGTCTCAGCAGATACCTGTGCAGTCGGGGCTGACAAACACCACCGGACTCCGTTCTGTGCGTGAGAAGGTAAAAGCGGGTTGAGTAGGAGAAGCCCATGTGGCATTTCCGTGGATGGAGGCTGGAGAAACAGGACCTGCAGATGCGCGGCAGAAAGCACAGAACCAAGGCTGAGCAGCAGGTGCAGCAGCCAGGAGATGAGACGCAAGTAAGGCTGTGGGCTCGCTCAGGCGGTGCCATGGCACAGAGGCCCAGCAGAGGCCAGTGAGGACCAGGTGCCCGCCTTCTACTGCACACTGCCGCTGACCACACGGCCCAGCCAGGGGCCTGCAGAGGACGCTGTGACTTTTAGAAAGAGTAGAAAGACCTCAGGCCACCAGCAAAAATGACTGCTCCTGTACTTGAAGTTCCAGAAATCCTTTCAGCAGAGAACAAAGCCTTTCGGTCCTCAGCAAAAGATAAAAGGCTCAGAACACAAGTAAGTGCCTGCCGTGTGGACAGCCTCTCATTCTCCGCCAGCTGTGGTCATCTGGTCAGAAGGACACCGTGCGTGTTGGAGGCCAGATGCAGCTGGGGCTACAGGGTTTCTGAATCCCAGAAAGGGGGGCCCAGGGGAAAGCGAGAACCAGGGGCCCAGGATATGGGTGTTGGGGTGGCGAGTGTACCCTGCCCACCGGTTTGTCATGAAGGGCATCTCTCAACTGTGGTAGATGCCGTTCTGAGAATGGGCAGCTGAGCATGACGCTGCCCTTAAGCGGCCTCACTGCTTTGCGTGGCTCACGTGGATGTCTGTTTTTGCAGGCCGACTTTGTGATAAAGAGCTTCACTCCCGTGGGGTCTGCTGTGGGAGGTGGCCGGTCAGCGATTCAGTCTGACTTCATCTTGCAAAATGGTGCAGCTTAGACGTCAGTGCCCGCTGCCTGGGGGAACTGTGTCTGACTTTCCGGGGCTCTGCCACCCTGCGGCACAGGGGGCCGTCCTCTGCAAAGGTTCTCAGTGGGGCAGCCGTGTGCCCAGTGACACTTCTCCAGTGGGCTTGTGCTGTTGCAGCTCAGAGGGTCAGATGTGGCGGCGTAGGCTCTTTGTGTGTTCCTGACCATTTGTACTTGGTGGGTAGCTCATGACCTTAGTTAGTGACTTTTCAAGAAATTTTGGTAAAGCCCTCAGGCAGTGCTAGCCCGCAGCAGAACTTAGGCAAAGGTTGTCTTTGGACCACCCGCCGTGGGACCTCCCCCCTCTCCTGGGACAAGCTCTGGCGCTACCTGCAGAATCAGCACCTCGCGGGGTCCCCTCCCTGGACCAGCCTGTCAAGGGAGCTGGCCCATTTTTCAGAGCCTCTTCCTCATCCCTGTCCCTGCTAGGTGCTGCACCTGTGGACACTTCAGGTGCCACGTGGGGTGCACGCACAGATGTACCGCAAACCCAGGCAACAGCCACCTCCCTCAGACGTGAGGAGGCAGGAAGTTTCAGGACCTGTGACACATTTCACGATGTCTTTTTTTTAATTTATAAGAGAAACGTGAGGCTTTACTTCTCAGGAGGAGCCTCTGGATGAGGTGCTACTGTCCCCTTGTCTTATGATCCTCCCTTCCCTTCCCTTCCCTTCTCATCTCTTCGCTCCTCTCTCTCCTCCCTTTCTCTCTCCTCCCTTTCTCTCTCCTCCCCTCCCCTCCTTTCCCTACCCTTCCCTTCCCTTCTCTCTCTCCTTCCTTTCTCTCTCCTCCCCTACCCTACCTTCCCTTCCCTTCCCTCCTCTCCTCTCCTCTCCTCTCCTCTTCTCTTCCCTTCCCTTCTCTTCTCTTCTCTCTCCCCTCCCTTCCTCTCTCCTCTCTCCCCCTCTTTCCCTCTCTCCTTCCTTTCTCTCTCCTCCCCTCCCCTCCTTTCCCTCCCCTTCCCTTCCCTCTCTCCTTCCTTTCTCTCTCCTCCCCTCCCCTCCCTTCCCTTCCCTTCCCTCCTCTTCTCTCTCTCCCCTCCCTTCCTCTCCCCTCCCTCCCCCTCTTTCCCTCTCCTCTCTGCTTTGCTCGGTGTGCGTCTCTCTCACTTTGTCTCGCTCTGTCGATCCCACGTGCCTGACTGCTGCTCAGTCTGAGGACACTACGGCTCCAGACCTTAACCAAATGCCTGCAGCTCAAGTAGCGGAACTTCAGTTGGGTCCTCAGCGCCTGACTCCGTGGCTGACGGTCTATGCGATGGTGTCTGCTTTTAAACAGCGCCAGCACTGACTGGACACTGGATTCGTTCAGGTCCAAGTTTCCCCCAGAGCTGTCTGCCTTCGGAAGAGCTGTGGTTAGGTTACGGATCATTACAGGCCATCTGCCCCACCCACCTATTCTTGTGTCGCATGGAAAGGGAAAAATGCAGGCAGTGATCTGTGGACTCCTTGCCACTGAAGTCGAACTGTGAGTTTCAGTGTGTGACACATTACTCTTCTCCTGTAGTCGTTTGAAATCAAATGTCCACCATGAGTGAAGGGAAGGAGGACTCAACACCCCGCTGCAAATATCAGGCTGGCAGCAAAACTGGTCAGGCAGGGAGGGGTGGGAAGAGAGGACAGGAGCAAAGGGCAGAGGGCCTCGGAGTCCCCTGGTGGCAAGTGCCTTGCACTCCAGCGTCCGCAGGCACCAGTGCATGGCTGGGAGTTTGCCTGGGTGTCCTCAGCTATTGGCATTCGTTCAGGGACCTGCTGGCTTAGAGAGTCAGACTTGCCCCAGCCTGGAAGGTGGTGGAAAGGAGGCTGGAGTCTCAAACATCACTGGATCATAGTGAGAACGTTTACTCAGGGCCCAGCTGCATCCTCCGGACAGCTCGACCTTCAAGGCAACTTTCTGGGGCAGAGCTAGGTGCCATAAGGAATATGCAACAAACAGATGCCATGGCGGGTCATACACCTGTCAGAAATGGCCATAAAACCTGGTTACTCTAGAGCTTCCTCAAAACTGTAAATTCTACTCATGCCACAGAGCTGGGAAAACCCGCCTTGTCTGAATTGGCCAGGGCGAGTGAGCTGATAAGAGGAGAAATGGAAGAAAAGTGATGAGGATGTTCGTTGGTGAGCCACCCAGAAGAGCCTGGGCTGGCAGAGCTGCAGGGAGCGCCCGCACCGGGGCTTCGTGCACTTTGGTGCTTCCGCTGGCTGGGCCTCGGTGAGGAGGCCTCTGGGTTCCGTGCGAGGCACTGACAGCCACCAGGGGCCACGTTCCTCAGAGATGTTTACCCCATCACAATCGATGCTTTCAACAAACACGGTGCCACCCGCCGTGCGTGCGCACACCACAGAAAGAGGAGGAAGATCTTGCCTGTGCTTTCAACAAACTACAGTGCAGAGGGGCAAGCAAATAGAAAATAAACAACAAAACCAAATGGATGGAGCCTTTCTAAAGAAGTTTAAATGAAATTCATGTGACATAAAACTGTTTTCAAGTGAGCAATTCAGTGGCATTTTGTGCAGTCACTGAATTGTGCAGCCGCCTCCTCTGCCTAGTTCCTAGTCTCTTTCATCATCCCCAAATGCATCCTTTCATTTTCAACCTATTTGTGCCTTTGATCTACAGCGAGCCCCTAATAGACAATATGTAGTTGGATCGTGCGGCTTTAAAACCTATTCTGTCAGTCTCTGTCAAAGAGTTTAATCCCTTTACACTTAACGTAATTTATAATAAGGAAGGGCTTCCTTCAGCCATCTTTCTCTTCATTTTCTGTATGTCTTAAACCTTTTTGGTTCCTCAGTTCCACTAGTGCTGTTGTTTTTAATCGAGTTTCTTTTGTTCTTAGTGTACTGTTTTGACTCTCATTTCCTTTTCTGCAGTTTTAGCTGTGTTCTCAGTGGTTACCATGGGAATGACAATTAACATCCCACATTTGTAATAATCTAGTTTGAGTTAATATCGTCTAAACTTCAAAAGTGTTCAGAAACTGCTCCCTTGCAGCTCTGTCTCCCCGATTTATGTTGCTACTGTCACGAGTTACTCCTTTATACACTGCATGCCCATTAACAAATTTATGATTGTTCTACGCACTTGTCTTTTAATCATATGGAGAAAATGAGGGATAAACCAGAAATACAATAATTCTGCCTTTATATTTGCCTATATTGTCATCTTTACTGAGCTCTCCATGTTTATTTATTTATTTATTTCTGTATGGTTCCAAGTTCCAGATCAGCACCCTTTTATACATTTCTTGTAGGGCAAGAATACAAGAATGACAAATTCCTTCAGCTTTTACTTATGTGGGAAGGTCTTAATTTTGGCCTCATTTCTTAGGAATAATTTTGCCAGAGATAGAATTTTGGTGGGAAGTTATTTTTCTTTCAGCACATTGAATATGCCCCTCCATCGCCTTTAGGCCTCCAGGCTTCTGAGAAATCGGCTGTTGATCTTATTGAGGGCCCCTTGTATGTGGCAAGTCATTTCCTTCTTAGTGTTTTCGGGACTCTCTCCTGTTGGTGGTCTTTGGCAGTTTGATAGCGTGTCTTGGTGTTGGGAGTCTGAATTTACCCTACTGGGAGAAGTTGGACTCTGGGATGGGTACATGCAGGCCTCTCCTCAAACTAGGGGCATGGTTGAGTGTGAGTCTTTGAGTGATTTCAGCTTTACAGGGTCACTGTCTGCACCGTTCCTCAAGGAACCAGGCAGGTCAAAGCACACACCACAGCTTTTGAGAACAAGGCCTGTGTTTCTTCTTCTGGTTTCACTGGGAAAGTGAGTCACTGTCTTCCTGGCTGGAGGAAGCTGAGGAGTGAGGGAGAATATAATATATGTGTATATATATATATAATTATATATGTTATATATATTATATATAATATTATATAATATTATATGTATTATATATTATATAATATTATATATTATATTATATATATTATATATTATATATATAATTATATATATTATATATATATATATGTATATATATATATATATATATATATATATATATTCTTAGTCTTAAGGACTTCATTCAGTGCATCATCAGTGAGTCCCTGCTGGCTTTGGGAGACTGAGGAAAGCTTTCTCTTCAAGGGCTTTAGGGCCAGCTAGATATTTATTTATTTGTTTATTTATTATTTCCTTTTCCTTATTTTCCTTTGTGGGTGTCTTCTCAAACACAGAAAGATCTGCAGGAACTCCCATGAGCAGTGAGGCAGCTGCAGAGCCTCTAGAGAGCTGCTCTGGTTATTTTAGAAGAGAAGAAAGGTTGCATTGGTCTGTTTCCCCCCGACACCCACTAAGGTGTGTTTTGGAGGCTGGAATACCTCATCCTCTCCGGGTTGCTCTGAGGAAAGACTAATGGCTTCTTTTCCTTTTCCCCCAGTCCCCGCCTTTGTGTTCACGAACAAAGCCAGCCCAGTTGCAGGTACGGGCAGGAGCTGGGCTCAGACTCGCCGTGTGGCCTGGGCTTGTGCTTTCCCAGCCCTGCCCCAAGCCCCTGGTGCCCTGGGACGTGGGGAGCTGTAGGGCTTTCCAGAGTGGCAGTGGCAGTTGAGTGGGGACAGCGTCTCTGCCATCAGACTGTGGGTGGTTTTCCCTTAAACCAAGAGATCAGGTGCCACAGCTGTGAGTGAGGGCTGGAGCTGTCACCAGCCCTACCAGGTGCAGGAAGTCAGGCACTCAGCACGTGGTGACTCTAGGCTGGGTCACTTGAGACCATCTGCGGTCTGTGGTTGTGGCTGGTGGCTCCACCGACTCCCTACCTTTCCCAGCACATCTGCTCCCACTGCTGGAGGACTTGGCTTCCGGTCCTGCACTGACTGAGTCCAGCACTGGGCTCCTCCTTGAAGCCTGTCTGGCTGGCCACACTCCCAGGGGCCATGAGAAGCCTCCCCACGCAGGAAGACTGCTGTGGCGCCATGAGAGAGGCACAGAGGTGTGCAGTGGGGGAGGCAGGAAATGGTAGGGGCAGGCTGTGTGGACGCTCCTCCTCCTCTCCAGAGAGGACCGCACCCAGGTCTGGAGGATCCGGATTTGGATCTTCTCTTGGCTCGCTTGATGCTGAGACTCATTGTGTCGGAATTTAGCCCTGGGAGGAGTGAACGGAGTCCATCAGGAGCAGGAGGTGACCTTGAGTCTGCGCCTTCCAGACTCACTTCTGAGGCCCATCGGACACCAGCCTGACAATGGAGTCTTGCCAGGCCTGCCTCCTGGGTGTGCATCTTCCAGAGCATTGATGACCTCTGTCCACTCTAGCTGGCTTCTGCCCCCTTCAGGTGGCCTCTGTCCACTCTACGTGGCTCTATCTCTTCCAGGTGGCTTCTGTCCACTCCAAGTGGCCTCTGTCTACACCAGTGGCTCAGAAGGCTCTTGGTGGCATCTGTCTGTACCAATGGCTCTGCAGATTTTAGGTGGCCTCTGTCCACTCCAGGTGGCTCTGTCCTCTCCAGGTAGCTCTGTCCTGTGTGGCTCTGCTCATGTGCGCTCCGTCCCAGGCTGCAGCTGGCCCCTCCTCCCTCTGCAGAATGGTTGGTCAGTGCGCACAGGGTCTCCCAGGGGAGCACCTTTGCATTCGAGCGTTGTGCCTGGTGTTGGGAACGTGAATCTGGACAGTGCGGTGTTCCCTCTTAAGGCATGTAGGTGCACTGGGGCAGGCTAGAGGTGGCCGACCGTGGTCCTGCACTGTGAGGGCTGCCTGCTGTGACAGGTCTTTGCCGGAACTGCTCCAGGGTCCTGCCGTGGCCCTGGCCATCACAACGTGAGGCCAGGTCTTCACAGGCACCATCGCTCTGCAGCCCAGCACGGCTCCCTCAGGAGGCTCTACTCCCCCTCAGAGTTCCCCACAGCCTGATGGAGCAGTTACGCGTGGAAGCACCGAGAATTCAGTCCAGAATGGAGTGAGAGTGAGTGTGAGAGGGC
Source organism: Pedetes capensis (assembly GCA_007922755.1). Lineage (NCBI taxonomy): Eukaryota > Metazoa > Chordata > Mammalia > Rodentia > Pedetidae > Pedetes > Pedetes capensis. The sequence goes on along the minus strand of VMDO01007786.1, from coordinate 81,146 downwards.
TGGGGAGGGTCGTCAGTGCCAAGGCTTCCCTCACCACAACCTGGGCAAGTTGTGGAAGTGCGAGCGATTTGGGCCTCCCGCGCCCATGGCCCCTGAAGATGCGCCGTGCTTTTCCGAGGGTTCCTTTGATGCCTCTGAGCAGCGTCCTCTGTAAACACCAGGTCCTGTCAGCCGCAGCTCCCCTCTGAGTCTGGAGGAGGGGGAAGGCCCTGGGCAGGTCTGGGGAACAGGAAGCACAGCATGGCGCGAGTGGAAGGCAGGAAGAGGGCTCGGCTGCACCTGCTGCATTTGCTGCTCTTGTGCTGGGGAGGCGATGTCCCAGTGGAGACACAGCTCAGGAAGCCGAATAGAGGTGCCATGGGCGGCACAGAAGAGAGGAAAGAGTAACAGAAGCAACCTCTCAACAGCCCAGGCTTCTAAACCCCGGGGCTGCACAGGAGGCAGATTCCGCAACCGGCTATGCAGAGTGTCTGCCCTCAGGGGCCAGCCTTACCCTTCGGTATGGTGCGGATGGCGTGGCATGTCCACTGGTACTTCCCAGGCTTCACACGCTCTGTCTCCCCAGAGACACCTGCTACCACCCGCAGCCACGTTGCCTCCCACTCCAGCACTGCTGTCTGCCCACAGAGCAAAGCCTCCATCCCACGTCCAGGGGCGTAGCTGTGATTGTGTCAGGAGGCTCGCAGCCGTTAGAACTCACAGGGCACAGCTGCCCAGGAACAGCCGCTTTCCAGAAGCCAGCATGGCCAGGGCCCCTCCAGTGGAGCAGGCTGCTGGCAAGGCCTAGCTCGGGCGGAGAATTGCATGTAGATTATGCGCGTGAGCTGCACACTGACTGTGTTGATTATTGACATAATTCTTGTGCCCAGAGCCCAGGGTACCCATCCTACCCCACCACAGGGCTCTGTAGCCATAACCCATGAGTCTGCGGGGTGAGCGTTAGCTCTTTAGGTTTTTTGTTTTATTTTGTTTTGTTTTTGTGGTACTGGGGGTTAAACCTAGGGCCTCGCGCCTGCATGTTCTGCAAGTGCTGGACCACTGAGCTGCACCCCCAGCCCATTTTTTTACTTTTTGAGACAGGGTCTCACTAAATTACACAGATTGCCTCTGGTCTCGAACTCGCGATCCTCCTGACTCTGCCTCCTGAGCCGCTGGGATTACAGGCGTGCGCCACCACACCCGGCCTAGCTCTTCAGTTTTAAACTTCTGGTGTTTAGTATTGGAGAAGCGGCTGAACGTGGGTCTGTGTCTCCATGGCAAGGAAAAGGGTTCTCTTTTTCCATAAGGAACACAGACCTTATAAAATTTAGTAATGGAGCTAGGAAGGAGGAGGAGAAATCCTGCCCCACGCCAGGTTGGTGAGTTCTCGATGTTGTTGCTGGACCTGGCGGTCAACAGCACCAGGCTACTCTGGAGGAAAGCATGCCTGGCTCTGCGCCTGGGACCCCTGCCTGGCCTGAGGTCATCGTGTGCGTCTTCCCCAGGCTCTGCTGGACATGCAGCGAGCCTCCCTTTAGCTGCTTCATGCGTCACTCAGTCATTTGTTCAGCAAGTATTTACTCCATGTGCCAGACCCTGGCGTGCAATGGCTCATGTGGCCCGAGACCCAGGTGGCCTCCGCAGATATGGAGACAACAGTCTGAGCTTCTAGGTCCAGACACACCCATTTCCAAGGGCCTGCAATCCCAGCCACAGCATGCACACATGGCGAAGACCCTGGCATGAAGAAAAATCACGGGGGACCCCACAGAGGTCCAGACCAATATTCAAGAGGTCGGAGTCTTTGTTCATTCCTGCCACCATGTGGCCACAGACCCTGGTGCTGAGTCTGAGACCTCTGGTCTCACTGCTGCTGTCCCGATGTTGTTGTTGTTGTTGTTGTTGTTGTTGTTAGGTGCCGTCAAGTCGTGTCCGACTCATAGTGACCCTTATAGGGTTTTCAATGGCTATTTCGGGATTGCCTTGGGAGTGGATTGCCAGGTCCTTCTCCCGTTTTTGCGGTGCTGGGAATCGAACTCAGGACCTCAGAGACTGCAGAGTGGCGCTCTACCAACTGAGCTAAATCCCAGCCCTGTCCTGAGATTACTGGTCTACAAATCAGGGTTCTGGCAGATGGTGGCCCTCTCTTTCTCTCTCTCTCTCTCTTTCCATCTGTCTCTGTCTCTGTCTCTGTCTCTGTCTCTCTCTCTCTCTCTCTCTCTCTCTCTCTGTCTCTCTCTCTCTCTCTCATCTCCATTTTATGCTCCTTCCTTGAGTTCTCATCAATCGCAAATCATACCACCCAAACATAAATGTGCTGCTGAATTAAATAAGAGAAGAATGCAGACTTATCTCCCTCAGCACGTGGCTGTATCCTGTTTTCTGGTACCAAGAGGCAAGATTTGGGGTTCCAAGAAGTACACAGCCAGGCACTCTGTCAAGCAGCTGCACTCCTAGGGACTCCTGAGAAGGAAGGAGCGGAAGGAGGGCAGGTTCAAGGGCACCTGAGTCCTGTGGAACTCAGGGAGACTCTGACTCAAAACAAAACAAAATTCAAGGAATAAAAGTCGGGAGGGCTACAGATGGCAGGCAGATCTGTCCCCAGGGACTTCTCGAACCCCGGGAGCCCCCATGAAGAGGAGCAGTCTGAGCCTCTGCATTTGCCTTCTGTCACCTGGCAGGGTCCCTGGCCGAGCCTGAGTGGTGGTTGCTCAGGTGCATGCTGCTGGCCGCCTCGGCAGTGACTGCAAGCTTTACTTAGCTTACCTGGCTCTCCCAGTGCGAATGAACGTGGGTCCCTTCAGGTGGGCGCAGCTTTGGAAGGTTCGTGGCACCCGTGGGTTAGAGATCTGCAGAGCGTTGCCGGGTGTCCAGAAGAACCTGACTCGTTTGCCTTCCCTGCCAACGTGGCTGTCCTGACACAGGCAGATGATCTCCGCGGCCGAACCCAGGATCAAAACCCTGTGCCTCACAGTGTGCAGCTGGGTTGTCCTGCCTGAGGGCAAGGCCTCCGAAGTCGCACACTGTCGTCAGGGGATCAGAAACATGACTTGCCTCTGGCATTCGGTACCGCGCCATGGCCAGCCGCTAAGGGCAGCTCCTCAGCTCAGCTGCGCTGAGTCTGTGTCCACTACGCCTTGTTCTCGGTCTGCCCCTGCCCGCTCCTGCCTGCACCTGGCTGAGCCTGTCCTTGAAGACCTGTGACCAGGGGCCTCTGAGGACCAGCGCCGGCCGACACCAATCTGCTCAGCGTGATGTGAGCAGCCGCCTCCTCCTCGTGGCTCAGCTCCAGTGCCGGGTTTCCCCTGCAGTTTCATGTTAGTTACGGTGAAATTTTCAACCCAGCTGGGTGCCCCAATTTTTCTGAACAGCCGACTACTCAAAGCAAAGAAGCACAATCCGTGCGTGCTCTCGGCAGCCGAGTGTCACACTGTTCCGAGGTGACCTCCCCTGTCTGAGTACTCTGCCCTGCGCCAAAAGTGACTCTGCACTCTGAGCGGCTGGGGTTCAAGTCAGGCTTCCCCCCGCCCCCTGCCTCCCACTCCAGATCTGAGCGGGTCACAGTGCCTCTGAATCCTAGCCTGGCTTTGTCAAAGGAAAGGGAAGCAAGAGACAGAAGTGCCAGGTAGTCACTGTGTCTCCAGGTCGCAGCAGTTGCACACGGCGCTGGAGTGCAGGTGGTGGGGGCTCACATCCCCGGAGCATGGGAGGAGGGGTAGAGGCCCGCGGCACACAGGACTTACTGGCAGACTTCAGTGTTTCTTTGCCAACATTGGTCCATCATCTGTTTCTAACTCCGTGGGCCAACACATAGTCAGTCCTCAAAGCTCAGAGAGGCTGTGCGGTGGTGCAGCGGGTGCTGCAAACCTTTGGGCTACCAAATCCCAGCTCCCATGTAGCTGTCTGTGTGTGTATATATACCAGGGATCGAACCCGGGGCCTCACGCGTGCGAGGCAAGTGCTGTAGGTGGTTTTATCCTCTGAAAACCCTGGTTGGTGTTCTGTGTTGGGCACCATGCTGACAGCAGCCGCTTAGCAGAGCCAGCATGGAGCTCACCCCACAAGCACACACGCGCCCCTGGGTTTTCGCCTCTTCAGTGAATTGCTCAGGTGCTGATGCCTAGCCAGGAGAACGTGCGCCTGCCTCTAAGCCCCTCTCTTCCTCTCCTTGACAAATCTCTCTCTCTCCTTGGGTAAATAAGCTAGAGCCAGGTTCCTGTGGCTGCCAGTGACTGGCTTTGGACTTTACTCACGTACTGTATTGGTTCCAAACACCAGTCGTGGCTCACATTAGGGACCCACAGCAGAGCTGCTCAGGAGGAATCAAGGTCTTTACATGTGGAAGGAGCCTCGACCTTAAGGCACTCAGGGCCAGGAGGGCTTCCTGGAGAAGGTGGCCCCAGCTGAGCTCTGAAGGACGAGGTAGAATTGCCCTTGTACCGGGGAGGCAGTAAGACCTGCAGCCGGAGGGGGAGGTGAGCAGGAAAGTCAGAAGTGGAGGAGGACAGTGTGCTGTGTTTAAGGGAACTCGTGTGCCTGGGCTGGAGGAAGGTGGGGCGGGATTGGAGGATGCAGGGTGGCCTGAAGGACAGGCAGTCACAGGAGGGCGTCATCACTCCCTGGGAACTTGAAATTTTCAGAAGGGGATGAGAAGCCTCTGAAGAGTTTTCCAGGGAGTTTTGTGTATTCTGACTTACACTTGGAACCTCACTCCGGCTTCTAGGTAGACGAGGGGCTGGAAGTGAGCGTGGCGGTCACGGTGGTAGTGATTCAGGCGGCCAGTCTGTGGGAGAGCAGAGATGGGATGACCCCAGAGCTACGGGGGGAACGTGCAACAGGGCCAGCAGTGGGGAGAATGGAGGGGAAGCTCCCGCAGTCCTGGTCTGGGAAGCCAGGCGGGAGGAGGTGCAGTCACAGAGCTCAGGAGCTCATGTGGCATCTCCTGGGGAAAGCGAGAGCTTTATCCCAGCCAATCACAGGGTTTTTAAATTCACTGAGGTAAGGTACATTTTCCTAGCAATTCAGACTTTCATGTGTAGTAGTACTGAAACTTTAATCACTACTAAGTATGCAATACGGGGTTGGGATTTAGCTCAGTTGGTAGAGCACTACGCTGCAGTCTCTGAGGTCCCGAGTTCGATTCCCAGTACCGCAAAAATGGGAGAAGGACCTGGCAACCCACTCCCAAGGCAATCCTGAAACAATCAGCCATTGAAAACCCTATGAGGGTCCCTTTGAATCCGACATGACTCGACGGCCCCTAACAACAACAACAAATGTGCAATACAAGAAAACTTCAGAAGGAAGTAGGCAGAATGCATTTGCATTTACTGTAGTGATGGGTATAGAAGTTTTGGATTGCACTTTTGGTTTGCAGGGCATACTGTTGAACACCATAAGGATAACTAAAGATCCCTAAAGCAACAAAACAGATACTAACAACTCATAGTTATTTCTAACTTAAAAACAGTTACTATTGCTACACCCAGATTCCTATGTTGCACCATTCAAGATATCCAGCACGCAATCAATAATTACTAAACATGCGAAGACGCAGGAAAATGTGACCTATGAAGAAGAAAGAGCAAACGTGTCTAATAGCTATAGCCCTTGAGGCAAACCAGACAAGGATTTTACTTATTTCTTATTTTTCCAGTAATCTTATTTTACTGGTAATTTTTAATGTGCAACTTAATGGGTCTCATTATAGCATTTCCATACACACATGTCATTGTACATAGTTCATACTCACTTCCCCCCTTATACTCCCAGGAACCCCCTCCCTCCCCAGCAAATGGTCTCCCTTCTACTTGCATGTCTTTTTTGTGAGTATATCTACCCATATATGTACTTCTCAATTTTGTTGTAAAGGCAACATATGTGATATTTCCTTTCTTTTCTCCCATTACCCTTTCTTCTTGCCCTTCTCCATTTTTTAGTCCATTATCCTTCTTTACATAGGCCCCTTCTACTTTCATGACCTGTATGTTGTAATGATAAGTATATATTGAAGTCTATCACCCATATATGGGAGAAGAACCTGGCAATCCACTCCCAAGGCAATCCCGAAAACAGTCAGCCATTGAAAACCCTATGAGGGTCGCTATGAATTGGATACCGACTTGACAGCACCTAACAACAACAACAACAACAACATCATCCATATATGAGAGAAAACATGATGTTTATCTTTTGGGGTCTGGTTTATTTCACTTAAAATGATGATCTCTAGTTCCATCCATTTTCTAGCCAGACAAGGACTTTAAAACAACGATTATAAATACATCTGAGAATGTAAAAGGAGCAAACCATAATGAGTGGACATGTGGGGAACCTCAACAGAAGAACGGAGACTACATAAAAGAATATCATAGTAATTTTAGAAGCAAAAGTTACTGGGTAGATGTAGCAGATTGGAGACTGCAGAAGAAAGAATTGGCAAAGGTGAGGACAGATCACAGAAATGATCCAATCTGGAGAAAGCTAGAAAAGGGAAAAAACAGAGCTGAAGTGAGCTGCGTGATGATCTAAAGTGCTCCAACACACGGTAATGAGAGTCCAGGAAGAGGAGATAAAGAATGGGACAAGAAAAAGGAGAAATAACATTCAAAGCCACCCCCCCCCCAATAATTCGGTGAAAAAAAGCAGGGCAGAGAACCACAAGCAAGATAAACACAAGGAGAACCAGCTGAAGGACACCATAGTCCCGTTGCTAAAGTCAAAGATGGAGAGAAAATCTCCACACAGCCAGGAAGAAGGGACACTGCTTTCTGAGGGACAGTGGCAGGGTGACCACTGATTTTGTTTCTCACCAGAAACAACAGCGGCCCGAACACAAAAATCTCTTTGAAGTTCTACCAGGGAAGAAAAGTCAAGCCAGACTGAGACACAGCCATTAGCAATATTATTCAGGATCAAAGTGAGGAAAAACTACCTTCATGTCAGCCCTCTGAGAGCCTGCAGATTCAGATGTGCCCTTTAAGATGCCAGGAGGCTCTTCTGACCAAGGGGGATCAAGGTGGAAACCCAGGTCTACAGGAGGAATGGAAAACCCAGGAGTAGGCAAATACTCATTGAACCAAATATTCAAAAAAGGCAGGGATGGAATGTTGAAAGAAACTGGGATGGTCCTGTGGGCTCAGCGAGGTGGGGAGAGCCCAGGGCCCAATGCTTTGCTCGGCTGCTGCCAACAGGCTCCGGACCACAGTGCCGCAGAAGGCTCAGATGGCAGGAGGACAGACAGGAGAGGAAAATGAAAGGAAGTTCATACTTTTTAGAAAAGTAAAACTACCAGTGGAGTATTTTACTTAGGTGGGGAAACATTTCTACATACCAGAGACTTCCAGACTATTTGTTTATGTACAAGTGACATCACAGTAAACATGTAGACATGCCAATCATCTTTATCTGTGCAAATTATCTTTCCTTATCTCCCCTATTCCTCTTTGGAAGTAAGGATAAAGGCAAATTGTTCATTTTTGCCATCTATAGCTACTGATACTTAAAGTCATCTCATTTGATATTAAAATCAAATCCTAAAAATATTTGATTCAGGCAAGAATCATCAGTGCACACTAAAGTTAATGGTAAAATTCTAAGGACTGACAGGGGATTCTCCGCCAGATGCACGTGACTCCAACGGGAAGTGATGATATTCACAGCGGGGAGTCCTGCCTATGCTGTCCAGAGTGGGGGAGCCAGTGTCGTCCACATTGGGACAAACCAGCCTGTCCCACCCAGCACGGCACTGAGAGGGCAGAGTGCAAATTCTTCATCTAAGCCTGAGGCATGTCAGACAAGCTCAGCCGAGGGACGCAGCACAGAGTCACTCCCTGAGCCCTTGAACATGACAGCGTTGTGAAAGAAAAGGCTGAGAATTGTTCTAAACTGCAGGAGCTAAAGAAATGATAACCAAATGCATGCGATCTGAGCTTTCACGTTGTTCTAAAATGCTGTCGGGACAGTCGGATAGGCGGGATGAAATACGTTGATCGTCGACATTAGTTTCTGGACTTCAATATTTGCCTGTGATGGTTCAGGAGAATGTCACTTTTTCAGAAATAAACACCAGTATATTTAGGGCTAGGGAGATACTCTGCAACACCACGCCCAGTGGTTCAGAAAAACAAAGTTACAATGTTTAACTGTAAATGTACAGAGAGAGTGTGAAGGACAGAGGAAAGTGTGATGAAGTGTCAACATTTGGGGTCTTGTTATTTCACTTAAAATGATGATCTTTAGTTCCATCCATTTTCTAGCCAGACAAGGACTTTAAAACAATGATTATAAATACATCTGGTGCAGTGTGCATGAGACTCTAGCGAGGTATTCTTGCAACTTCTTCGTAAATGTGAAAGTAACATTTTTAAAAATCATGAGAAAAAGCAATGTAGAGCAGTGACAGAAAACCGTGGCCAACCTGCAACAATGTCCAGGCCGTGGTGGCTCCCGGGTCACACATGTGCCGTGCTCAGTGGGCACAAGCGCATCACCCAAGAACCACAGAGCAGCCGGGTGCCTATTTTGGCAAGACCCAGAGGTTCCCAGAAACTGTGGCTCTTATTAGATAGGGGAGGAGCCGCTTGAGAAAGAAACGGGTATTTTTATGGGAGCATTAGGAATTCTTTTTGGCTGCCCATGATTAGCCTTGTCAAAGCTAAGCTCTTCACAGCCTCTGTAACTCACTGAAAAGTCCCTTAGCCATACGTAAAAATGAGTGTCTGTAGAATTATCCATAAAAATAAAGGACTTGCAGTGTTGACTCACTCACGACTCATAGCAGTGCCTCTGAAAGCCCGGGGGCCTCGGGGATGCGGTTTAGGAACTAGCGCTGGGCCCATCCCGGCACCGTCAGCCTGCGACCTGGCTTCCACTTAGGCTGCTCTTGCCCAGGCTGGCCGTGGAAAGAGCAGAGCAGACCTCCCAGGCCCTGCTGCACCGCGGCCCTGCTCAGGCCCAGCCAGCTGCCCTCAGAGCAAAGCGCGAGGCTCGTTCCTGGACCCTCTGCTCTAGGAAGGAGCACGTGAGTCCAGAGCGGCCCCACTCTGCGGGCCTGCACCTCTCCGTCAGGGAGGGGGGAGGGCCGCAGCTGACTAGCGCCATGGCTGGACTGGTGGGAAGCTGGTTCTGCCTTGTACCAAAAAACTCTCCAACCATGGGCAGCCAGAAAGAATTCCTAGCGCTCCCATAAAGATACCCGTTCCTTTCTCAAGCGGCTCCTCCCCTGTGCAGAGCCAGGCGCCCCCGATCTCCCTCACGCAGACTCCCTGGACAGGCGGCCCCCAGCACAGGCTGGCTTCCGAGAGGGGCTGCGCACCGGCTCCTCCGTCCAGCTTCGCCACCGGACGGGGCCACGTGGGCGGGCGTTTCGGGCGCCACACCAGCGTCAGAAGGGATCCGAAAAGAGCAAAGAAGATAACGCACTGCACAGATGCTTCCCGGGTCCCAGGGCACAGTGCCTCTCGCCCGTGGCAACTGCATGTCTTGGCAGCCTCAGAGGAGGACTTAAGAACACCTCATTAGCAATGGCACCTGTGTCTGCCCACACACGCACCGGGAAAGGATGGACGCCACCAAGTACCGCGAAGGGTGGGGCCTGGAGACCCTGCCTCCCAACATGCTTCAGTGCAATGGAGGCCTCAGGACATTTCAGTGCCTTAGGCCCAGAGTCGAAAACGGAGGAGGCAGGGCCTCGCTTTAACTGCTGTTGTACACCGTGTGCTGTGCGCAGCTAGGGCTGTGCTCAGGTGCGACGTGAGACGGAACTCGTGGGACTTGTGGCTTACAGAAAGCGGCCGACCACGCTGGGCCCGCCTGCCCCTCCAGGCCGCTCTGTGGGCTCCGGGGTTCAGCTGCAGGAAGGTCTCTGAAAAATGCCTGGAGTAAACGTGAGTTGTGTTTCTGGTGTGACTCACCTGGTTCGTGACAGCCATCGTAGGGCGCGCCTGTCAGCTTGTACATCACAGAGGCCACCGCCTGTCCCAGTGTGAGTGTCTGGGCTGGGCCTTGGGCACCGGCTCTGGACTCAGGCCCACTGCACTGAGCACCCTCTGCCTGGCTCCTTCAGATCCCAGACAGGGAGACGCCCACTGGACGGCTCCCCAACACCAGGCCATTCTGAAGGCACTCAATTGAGACACAGCCCACCCACTAGGTACCACTGAGCTTCTTCTACCCTCAAAGGAGCATCCCTGCCCTCAGACACCTCATCCTGTGGCCAGAAGGAGTGGAGGACTGGGAATGACGTCAGCTTAATTACGGGACGTGTCCCGAAATAATTAGCCATTGAAAACCCTATTAATAGCAGGGAAGCACTGTCAGTGCAGTGCCTGAAAACAGCCCCCCAGGATGGAAGGCACTCAAGAAATGACTGGGGAAAAGTTGCCTCCTCAAAGTAGAGTCACCCTTAATGATGAGAATGGAGTAGAGTTCCTGGACCTCCTTTTGGTGATGTGTCATGACTGAAAATGAGAAGAAATACAGTGGCTGCAACAATGGGCTCAAACATGAAATGATTGTGTGTATGGCACATTGACAGTGAGTGTTTTGTTGCTATGAGTTGGGCTTGACTCAACAGCACTTAACAACAATATGCTCAAGACCTGAATAAAGTCCATACTAATTTGCCATAATTCGTGCATATATGGAATATTATGACAAATCCATAACATATATCCCCTCATCTCTGGAAGAAGAGGTTTAGAATTGCCAGAAAGAGGAATCTATGGAAATGTTTCCTGACCCTAAATGGTCTGGGCAGCTGTCCTTCTTTCTCTGCCATTCCCCCTGGATCAATGTCATTTTTTCCCTGTTTCTGGATGTAGTTGCTAAGTGCTAGATTCCATTTGGCTCTTCTCTATGGCCGCAACCAGGAGCAACTGGCTTCAGCTGGGAGAGGGTCAGAGGCCCCACGCCAGATCTCGGAGTCAGAGCCTGCACCTCACCAGAGTCCACGTGATTCCGCACACACAGATGGAGAAGCTGCACCCTGCGGTCCTGTGGTTTCCACTTGCTGCTGATGGTCGCGGCTGCCCACAATAGGCATTGTTGCCGCCAACCAAAGGAAGCTTCAGGGAGTGGGGCTGAGGGGGCTCAGGGTCAGAACCAGGGGCACAAGGAAGTTGAACCACTAGGTGTTGTGATGACAGCCATTACTGGTGTTACTGGAGAGACATGGGGAGTGCAGGTAGGCGAGTCCAGAGCCCAAGTCCAGGAATTTGGCAGCAAAACCCTGGTCCTTGTATTCAGCATATGAAAGAATTTATACCCGACACAGAAGTTATAGTACAGAGTATGTTGTTGTTGTTAGGTGCTGTTGAGTTGATAACCGACTCCTAGCGACCCTACGTACAACTGGCAAAACACTATTGTCAGTGCTTCTCTGCTGTTCATACGGTTTTAAATGGCGGATTGATTTTTGGGAGTGGGTTGCCAGGTCCGTCTCCCAAGCCGACAGCACCTGGTGTTCCCAGGCGGTCTCCCATCCAAGTACTAACCAGGCCGACCCTGCTTAGCTTCCGAGATCTGACAGGATCAGATGATACAGGGCTACAGCCACAGGCAGTAGAGAGTATAGATAAGGGTTATTAAAGGTAGTACACCTTTAAGGAATCATTACAGGAAAGACTGAGGCACCTAGAGAAGCTTAGGTAAACCTGGAAAGGAAACTGGAAGAACCTACACTCCCAGGGAGAACAAGCCTAAGGGTGTCGGTTCCCAGGGGAAGGCAAAGAAGCCAGACAGGACAGAGGAGTAAGCAGGCTTACGGAAAGGAAGGTGCCTGGGATTGACAGAGAAGATGGCGGGCCGAAAAAGAGAGAAGCAAGCGCGTGGTTACTGGAGAGGGAAGACTGGAGCGGTGTGAGGAAGCAGAAGAAGAGAGTGGGCAGCTGTTCCCTCTAGTTTTACTCAAACTGGGGAACACCCAGTGGGACATCAGCCCTGGGCACCCAGATCTGGGTGCCCAGCGTGACGTGGGCGTGACATCAGCCCATGTGTGACATGGGCCTAGGGTCTTTGCTTTGGAAATGGCTCAAGGACTTGGGTAGGCTGTGGGACTCATTTGAAGACGTCCTTCCAAGGTCCTCAGAGACGTACGTGGCTTTTTCATCATGGTGGGACGCCAGGAGCCTGTCAGTCCCCTTGGCCTCCATATCGTGTGCTAATGCCTAAGCTGGTGACCTAACAGTGGGACATTTAGGCTTTCCGGACTCTGGAAGATTCTGGAAGAGAATTAACCTCCTAAAGCAGGATACTAGCCTTAGGTGTCCTGACTGCCTGCTGCTGCGTCTTCCCCGTGTGAGCCGAGCTGGGATGCCGTCATCTCCTGAGATGGTGAGCAGCCTGGGCATAGCGCAGGGCCAGAGGCGGCAGCCTCCCCTCGGGCACTGCGAGATGGACCCCGTGTGCCGAGGGCTCCAGAGCAGGCAGAGGATCCCCCCAGCTCAGCAGGCTCTGTGTTGCGTTCTTTGAGCACAAGAAGGGTGGTCAGTCATGCGCTGTCAGAAAGATGGCCCTGTGGGCCTGGAGGGATCTCAGACAGGAAGTGCCTGGAGCCTGGATGAGCTTCTGGAGTGGCTGAGCCCCCGCCAAGGCAGACCCCGGGGCATTGCGGACGACACTCAGCAGAGAAGCTTCCCTTCCAAGTAGAAGTGAGGCTCCAGGAGGCCCAGCCCTCGGAGACCAAGGTTTCCTCTGACGCCCCCTAGTGTCGTCCCTGTCCTCCCTCTTGTCCCACCCCAGGTGAGGAGGCCCTGGACGTGATGGCCTGATCCACCGCCCTCCAGGCCCAGCCTTCTGAAATGTTCAGACTAAGTACCTGGACCCCTTCATGACGCGTCCCTTGGAGTCCCCCACCAGCCACCTCGCCCCACCTTGGCGTCTGGAATTGAGAACCGGCCTGCAGCGAAAGCTCTGCAGGTCTCCACCTCGGGCCTCGCGCCCCCTTCATCCTGCCTGGGGAGGGCAGGTGTTTTAGCACACGTTCTGCCCCGGAGCTCAGTCAGACTCCCTGTCGTGCAGGGCAGCCGCCCTGGCGATCTGCCCCCTGCGCCCCATGTGTGATCTACACACACCTGTCAGCCACACGGCAGAGGCTTCGGAAACTTCCTCTGCCTGTCAGGCCACATGCACAGGCTGACCGCTGAGGCTCCAGGACTTTTACCTGTCAGTAGAGGTGGCAAGGGAGGCCTCAGGGGTCCGACACGGTGACTTTGCCACCCCACGGTGGGAACAAAACCTTGGGGTGGGTTCCGCTTGGACCAGGTGCACAGGAGACTGCACATTCCCCACGTGGCCGTGGTCTGACCTCTCGCACTCAGCTCATGGCCAGCTGGGGAGCTGCACGGCTCTGGCGTCCCGCAGGACTCCCTGACATCGCACCCCACCGGTCCTCACACGCCCACCCATTCCTGCCTCGGTGGCAGCACCATAGTCCACAGCCAGCTGCCCGCTCTGGCTGTGTTGGCCACAGGACAGCCACAGGTGGCCCATCCGCTGTGCACGGGAACAAAGGTAGGGAATTCCCAGTGGAGTAGCAGTGCTAAGTGCGCGGCACGGGGGCTGGACGAAGATGAAAATCCCAGAATGATGTTTTATTCATAGGCCTTTATTGAAACACACACAGTTTAGGCCAAATTTTACACTAAGCACCGGTTGCAAATAAATGTGTTCACCTGAGTAAACAGTCCCTGGGGTCTTTATTAAAACGGCTCAAGGCAAGAGAAGGATTGTTTTAACTGCCAGGGCCGGAAAACAGTGGGGATGTCTGGGCCCAGAGCAGGCCCGTTCCTGGTGGCGTCATCTGTCATATCTATTCTCATTTTGTTCTCGAGCAGAGCAAATGATCTTTGTAAGCGCGTGACCTTAAGGATTAGCTGTGCCACTTGTGACTTACTGAGGCAGTCAGCTGAAATACTGAGAGTGTTTCCCAACTCCAGCTGACCTTAGGGCCGCCCCAGGGCCATGGCACAGCCTTGCTGATGCCCAGTGAGGACAGGGGAAGGGAAGGAGCCCACCTTTGTGCACCTACTGCTGCGCCCCACTGGAGCGGGTACCGCGAAGGCTGGAAGCCAGGTCACGCCTGCCAGCTTGTGTCCAGCCTGAGAGAGTGTACCTTGTGCGAATCAGTGCTCAGTGGTGGATGCAAGTCTCCTGACTGGCTTCCCCCATAATTTTCAATGTAATTCCGGTTCCGCACGCCGGCTACTCTACCGATGGAGGCTACGGTCGGATTCCCGTCTTCCTTTCCATTTGCTCTGTGGCACGACACCCTGCAAGGCAGGAGCCAACACTGTGCCCTCCTGCTGTCACCTCTCCTTTGCCCCTGACTGCGGTTTTTAAAAATCAGAAGCCCATGTCCATATGTTAACACAGAGCACCAAGAGGCGGAGCTGGAAAGTAATAATCTCTCTTCAAAACTCTCCTGACCATTGTGTGGCAGTAATGATCTACATAGAACACCCTGCACCTCAGGTTTTTAAGGTATTCAGACATCTACCCGGGTCATCTTGTTGTTATTGTTAGGTGCCATCGAGTCGGTATCTGACTCCTAGCAACCCTGTGTACAACAGGCGAAACACTATTATCAGTGCTTCTCTGCTGTTCATAGGGTTTTCAATGGCGGATTGATCTTTGGGATTGGGTTGCCGGGTCTGTCTCCCAAGCCTACAGGACCTGGTATTCCCAGGCAGTCTCCCATCCAAGCACTGACCAGGCCGGACCCTGCTTAGCTTCCAAGATCTGACGGGATCAGACACCACAGGGCATAAAAACAAGTGAGTCTTACCCCTTGATGTTTACTTGTTTTTAATGGACTTTGTTTTTTGTTGTTGTTGTTGTTTTTAGGTGCCTTCGAGTCAGTATCCAACTCATAGCGCCCCTCTGTACCACAGGTGAAACACTATTGTCAGTGCTTCTCCGCTGTTCACAGGGTTTTCAATGGCAGATTGATTTTTGGGAGGGGGTTGCCAGGTCCTTCTCCCAAGCCTACAGCTTCTGGTGTTCCCAGGCGGTCTCCCATCCAGGTACTAACCAGGCCTGACCCTGCTTAGCTTCCGAGATCTGACGGGATCGGATGCCACAGGGCTACAGCTGCAGGCGGACTTTGTTTTTAGAGCATTTTTATGTTTATAGAAAAAATGAGCAGCAACTTCAGAGGGTTCCATTCTCGCTGCCCCTCCCCCTCCCCAGCAGGAACATCTAAATCCGCGTGGCGCTTCAGTTGCAACTAATGAGCCTGTGTAGACCCGTCCTACCACCCAAAGTCCACTTTCCCCTTGGGTGGCTACTGGTGTGGGGCCTTCTGTGGGTTTGGACAGTGTCATGCAGGACAGTGTCACTGCTCTGAGAGTCACCTGTGATCCACCTATTCACTCCCCCACACACCAGCCCCCGGCTCCCACTGATCTTCTCACTGCCTCCATTGCGCTGCCCTTCCCAAAGCCTCCCAGAGTTGGAATCGACAATATGCAGCCTTCTGCAGATTGGATTCTGTCACTTAGTGATACTGCCTGCTTTTCCTCTGTATCTTTTCGTGGCTCTACAGCTCGTTTTTTAAAGTGTTGAATAACATTCCACTGTCTGGGGTACCACGCTGTCTTCATTCACTCACCTACTGAAGGACCTCTTGGGTGCTTCTGGGCTTGGCAGGTATGAATAAAGCTGCTGTCATCCTCTGCAGGCAGGTTTCCGTGAGGCCATTAAGTTTTCACCTTCTTTGGATAAAAACCAGGGTGTTATTGCCAGATTGTTTGGAAAGAGTGCATTTAGTTTTGTAAGAAATTGCCAAAAGGTTTTCCAAAACAGCTGCACTCTTTTGCATTCTCACCAGCCATGACTGAGAGTCCTGTTTGGGGTTTTCAGGGTTTGGATCCCGCCCAGTCTGACAGGTGTGCAGCAATATCTTATTATGCTTTAATTTGCATTTTCCTGATGACATATCATGTGGAGCATCTTTTCACATATTTATGTTTTTTTGCTAAAGTCTGTTCATGTCTTTTGCCTATTTTTTAAATTAGGCTATTATTTTTTCTTATTATTGAATTTTAAGAGTTCTTTGTATATTTTGGATAGTAGTCCTTTTTCAGATGTATTTTGCGAATATTTCCTCCCAGTCTGTGGCTTGTCCTTCCCTTCTCTTAACAGTGTCTTTCACCAAACAGAAGCTTATAATCTTAATGAAGCTTAGCTTCTCAGCTCTACCTTCATGGATTTTGGTTTTGGTATTGTGCCTAAATAGTCATAGCCAAACCCAAGGTCACCTAGATTTCCTCCAGTGTGTCTTCTGGGAATTGTATAGTTTGCGTCTTGCTTTTAGATGTAATTTCAAGTTAATTTTGGAAGGTGCACACTCTGTCCAGACTGAGCACGCATGTGGGTGTCCTGGGGTCCCAGCACCATTTGCTGCCAAGGCAACCCTTTCTCTATCACTCTGCCTGTCTCTGTCAGAGGTCAGTGGCTCCATTGTATGACTGGCTCTTAGCTTTCCATGTACACAACGTAGGGACCACACACACGCTCAACTCCAGACATTTCAGCCTCTGAACTTCGTATCCAAAGGGGAGGAGGAGCAGGCAGGACAATCAAACCACAGTCCAGGGCACGGCGCCAGATTCTGGTCCCTTATTGTGCTGTCAAATCCATCAATGTATCGCCAAGCCTGTCCTTCTCACCTGTGTGCCCAGGCCCCGATTGCTTCTTTGTGGGCTCCGGAGCCTGGTTCTGTGAGGAGCTGGCGTGAGACTCATCCGTTCCTCTGAGGTTTGGGAGAGATTTTCCATATCACAGTCTGGGCACAGAATCGCCTCCATTTTCCTGACGGAAATTTCTGTAACAATCTTCGCATTTCTCCATCATGACCTATTCAGGTTACCCTCGTAGTTCTTGGCCAGTTTGGTAATTTATGTGTTGTTGTTTTTGTTATTGTTCTTCATAGTCTGACTCCTTAAGAGCTTCTGATTCTTCTAAGTGGGTGTGTAAGTAGGATTACTTGCCTACTACTTAAATGTCCACTGTATTTGTCCTATTTTTTCCTTTTCAGTATTTATTTTTGGTAGACTTAGGACTAGAGGAGACCTTCTGTTCTCAATATCAGACTTCTGCTAAAATTTATGCATCCTTCCCCTAAGATCAAGGCCTTGGGCTTGTCCAATCCTATTTCCCTTTGATAATTTTTTTTCAGTGCTGAGGGTTTAACCCTGGCCTCCGACATGCCAGGCAAGTGCTCCACCACTGAGCCACACTAACAGCCTCTTTTTTATTTTTTAGCTTGAAACAGAGTCTCACCAAGTTATGCAGGCTGCCTCTGGCCTCAAACTCAGCATCTTCTTGCCTCATCCTCCCCCGTCACTGGGATTATATGTATGCGCCACAGCACTTGGCTGTTTATGAGTTGTTAATTTACATGTTTACTGTTTACTTTCCATTTCTTCCCTCAGTTTCTCTCTTTCTTTTAACCTGTCTTACTCTGAGTCTTTGAACTGAGTACCTGGCTTGTTTGCTGCCTACCCGTCTCCTCAACCCTGGATGAATGTGATGGTCGCCCCCACAGCTTCCATTACTGAATCCTCACTCTCATTAGTCTCTAAGTGGTCTGCAATCACGGTGTCTACTCCTTTTTTAAGCTAAAAATTACTGAAGAAAATGTTTTAATGCCAACTGATTGAAGTTTTATTTTCTCTGGCTATTCATTTCTGACTTTATTAGGTCATGATGAGAGAATGCAACTTGTATACTTTTTACTATTTGGAGGCAAAGAATGCCTAATTTGAGACCCAGTGTCTGATCCGTGACATTTTCTCATCAAGATCATAGAGTCTGACTGATCATTATTGAGTTATCTTTTTAACTTAAATTCCAAAATCCTATGTCCCTGTGGGAGTCAGAAGACTTGCCCTAATGTGGCTGTCTTTTACTACTGGGTAAGTTGAAAACTCTCTCTTCCTCATTCCCAGGATTGTTGTTGTTTTTAGGTGCCGTCAAGTCGTGATTGACTCATAGCAACCCTCATGGGGTTTTCAATGGCTATTTCGGAATTGCCTTGGGAGTGGGTTGCCACATCCTTCTCCCATTTTTTGCGGTGCTGGGAATCGAACTTGGGACCTCAGAGACTGCAGAGTGGCACTCTACCAACTGAGCTAAATCCCAGCCCCCATTCCCAGGATGGAGAAGTTTAAGTCATCTGTCTCTGGGGTTAGGCAGGTAAGGGCAGAACTCTGCCTCCTACATGTGATCACAGACACTAGTCATCATGGGCTTCTGCCTGTCAGTGAGGGACAGGTGCCAATTTGTACTGCCTTCAATTCTTCTTTGTTCATTTCAGCATTTTACTTTAGCTCTGGGCACATACCAGCTACTGTATGTGCCCAGTACTTTCGTTCTGATTTTTATTAATTAATCTATTATCCTATGTTGTTGTTGTTGTTAGGTGCCGTCGAGTCAAGTCCAAGTCATAGCCACCCTATGTACAGCAGATCGAAACACTTCCCGATTCTGGGCCAGGCAAACAATCTTATTTATGTTTAAGCCCATTGTTGCAGACACTGTGTCAATCCATCTGGTGGAGGGTTTTCCTCTTTTGCGTTGACCTGCCACTCTTCCAAATATGATGTCCTTCTCCAGGGATTGTTCTCTCCTGACTACATGTCCGAAATATGTAAGACGCAGTTTGGCCATTTTTGCTTCCAAGGAGCACTCTGGTTGTACTTCTTCTCGGACAGATCTGTTGGTTCTTTTGGCAGTCCATGGTACATTCAATAGACGTCTCCAGCACCACAATTCAAAGGCATCAATTCTTTTTCTGTCTCTCTTGTTCAATGTCCAGCTTTCACAACCATATGATGCGACTGAAAATACCATGGCATGAGTCAGACGCACCTTCGTCTTCAATGTGACATCTTTGCTTTTCAATACTCTAAAGAGATCTTTTGCCACAACTTTTCCTAGAGCAATGCGTCTTTGGATTTCTTGACTGCTGCTTCCACAGGTGTTGATTATAGAGCCAAGCAAAGCAAAATCTTGGACAACCTCAATCTTTTCTTCATTGATTGTGAAGTTGCCTGTTGACCCAGTCGTAAGGATTTTTGTTTTGTTGATGTTTAGTCGCAACCCATATTGAAGGCTATGATCTTTGATCTTCATCAGTAAATGTTTTAAATCCTCTTCACTTTCAGCAAGCAGAGTGGTGTCATCTGCATAACGCAGGTTGTTAATGAGTCTTCCTCCAATCTTGATGCCACGTTCTTCCTCATAAAGTCCAGCTTCTCGGATTA
>VMDO01007786.1:0-61799 GCA_007922755.1 Pedetes capensis | reverse complement strand
AAAGTATACAGCCCTGACACACACCTTTCTCAACTTTAAACCACTCAGTGTTTCCTTATTCTATTGGAACAACTGCCTCCTGGTTCATGTACAGATTTCTCATGAGCACAGTTAAGTGTTCTGGTATTCCCATTTTCCGAAGTGTTATCCATAATTTGTTATGATCCACACAATCAAATGCTTTTGCATAGTCAATAAAACATAGATAGACATCTTCTGATATTCTCTGCTTTCAGCTAATATCCACCTGACATCAGCAATGATGTCCCTGGTTCCCGCCCTCTTCTGAATCCCACTTGATTTTCCGGTAATTCCCTGTCTATATACTGCTGCAGTCGCTTCTGAATGATCTTTAGTAGAATTTTGCTGGTGTGTGATATTAATGATATTGTCCGATAGTTTGCACATTCAGTTGGATCCCCTTTTTGGGGAATAAGTGCAAATATGGTTCTCTTCCAGTCAGTTGGCCAAGTAGCTGTTTTCCAAATCTGTCGGCATAAACATGTTAACACCTCCAGTGCTGCATCTGTTTGTTGAAACATCTCTATCGGTATCCCATCAATTCCTGGAGCCTTGTGTTTCACCATTTCTTTCAAGGCAGCTTCCACTTCATCCTTCAACACCATTGGTTCCTCTTCATTTGCAACCTCTTGGAATGGTTGGTCACCTACCAATTCTTTCTTGTATAATGACTCTGTGTATTCTTCCCATCTTCTTTTGATGTTTCCTGCATCATTTACTATTTTCCCTGTAGAATCTTTCACTGCTGCCACTTGGGGCTTGAATTTTTTCTTCACTTCCTTAAGCTTGAGAAACACAGAGTGTGTTCTTCTCTTTTGGTTTTCTGCCTCTAGCTCCTTCCACATGATATTATAATATTGGTTTTTGTCTTCATGAGCTGCCTTCTGAAATCTTCTGTTTAGTTCCTGAACTTCATCATGTCTTCCTTTTGCTTTAGCTGCTCCACGTTCAAGGGCAAGGTCCAGTGTCTCTTTTGACATGTAATTTGGTCTTTTCTTTTTTTCTTGTCTTTTTAAGAACTTTTTGCTTCCTTCTTGAGTGATATCTTTTATGTCATGCCACAACTCTTCTGGTCTCCTATCATTTGTGTCTAATGCATTAAACCTATTTTTGAGGGGGTCTCTGAACTCAGGTGGGATATACTCAAGGTCATACTGTGGCTCTTGTATACTTGTTCTAATTTTCTTCAGCTTCAGTTTGAACTTGCATATGAGAAGTTGATGGTCTGATCCACAGTCAGCACCTGGTCTTGTTTGGACATTTTGTACAGAGCTTTTCCATCGTCTCTTTCCACATATGTAGTCAATTTGATTTCTGTATGTTCCGTCTGGTGAAGTCCATGTGTATAGTCTCCGTTTATGATGTTGGAAAAATGTATTTGCAATGAAAAGGTCGTTGGTCTGACAAAATTCTATCATGTGATCTCCAGCTTCGTTTCTGTCACCAAGACCATATTTTCCAACTACTGAGCCTTCTTCTTTGTTTCCAACCTTTACATTCCAGTCACCAGTGATTATCAGTATGTCTTGATTGCATGTTTGATCTATTTCAGATTGCAGAAGCTGATAGAAGTTTTCCCTTTCTTCATTTGTGGCCTTAGTGGTGGGTGCAGAAATTTGAATAATAGTCATATTAACTGGCCTTCCTCGCAGGCATATGGATATTATTCTATCACTGACAACATTGTATTTCATGACAAATCTTGAAATGTCTTTTTTCATGATGAATGCAACCCCATTTCTCTTTAGTTTATCATTCCCAGCATAGTAGACCATATGATTGTCTGACTCAAAATGGCCTATGCTGGTCCATTTTAGCTCACTGATGCCTAGAATGTCAATGTTTATGTGCTCCATTTCTCTTTTAATGATTTCTAATTTTCCTAGATTCATACTACATACATTCCATGTTCCAATTATTAATGGATGTTTACAGTTGTTTCTCCTCATTTTGAGCCGTGCCACATCAGCAAGTTGGGCACCCTGGGGCTTTACTCCATTTCCGTCATCGCGGTAGACTCTACTTGGAGGAGGCAACTCTTCCCCAGTAGTCTTTTGAGTGCCTTCCAACCTGGGGGCCTCATTTTCCCGCACTATATCTGACAGTGTGTCTTTGCTATCCATAGGGTTTTCAATCGCTAGTTGTTTCGGGAGTGGCTCGCCAGGTCCTACTCCCTAATCTGTCTTAGTCTGGAAGCTCAGCTGAAAACCTGTCCACCATGGGTAACCTTGCTCATGTCCGAGGTTACAGTGGCAGATCTCTCTGCCCCATCGCAACACGCAAGCCCCCACAGTGCAGCAAACTGACAGAGGTGTGGGGGATTATCCTATGTGTTCCACTTTAATAAATAACTAAAAAACTGTGCGTCCCCTCATTGTCAATGCCATGAGCCTTCCGTCATTCCTGACATTTTTGTCCCTGCCCTCTCCGTGTTCAGCCCTTCTGAGCTGTTTTGCTGCCAATGTGTTTCGTGTAGAGAGCACACGGTCTGATCAGAGGGGGAGGGTCACCACTAACCGGATAATGTGACCTGTTTACACCTATCGTCACCACTGCGCATGTTCTTCCTTTACCGTCTTCTTTACATTTTCTGTATTTCCTGCTTCCTTCCTATTCCCTTGATTATTTACCTTCGCCATGTGGGTTATATTTTACCTTGATTTTGCAGCGTTCTCTGGTAATTTGCAGAGTGTGTTCACCATGCCTCGTGTCCCCATGCCTTGTGTCCCCATGCCTTGTGTCTCCCTCGTGTCTCCCTCAGCCCAGACTGAGTTCTGTGTTCCCTCTATGTGTGTCTTTCCCAGGGTTGGTGCAAATGCTGCAAAAGGGAGGAGTAGAAGGAAACTTGGAACCTAAAGTTGTTCGTGGCAGTTGTTGTTGTTGTTAGGTGCCGTCGAGTCAGTATCCGACTCATAGCGACCCTCTGTACAACAGGGGAAACGCCATTGTCAGTGCTTCTCTGCTGTTCATAGGGTTTTCAATGGCAGATTGATTTTTGGGAGGGGGTTGCCAGGTCCTTCTCCCAATTCGTGGCAGTAGGTCTGAGAGAATGTTTGGGGCAGGTTTGACGGCCTATGGCTGAAAATTGTCTGATGTGTTGATGGGGGACGCTGCTGTTTATTCCAACGCTTCTAACGCAAGAGGCCTTAGTCAGATTTCACTGAAATTTGCATTGGGAAAGCCAATTACATAGAGAAATTGGTAGAAAATCTTATTATCATGAGTTCCGAGCCCTGTGCTACTTGCTTACTTTAATGCCTAGAGATAAATGATAAGGAGACAAATTTCCATTTTCCTAAGTGTCAGGCAGGACCTTGGGCCTCCCTTCCTGTCACTTTTATTGAACAGAGCAGTTCGCCCAAGACCCAGGCATCGAAAATTGCTGAAGATAAACATTGTATTTTAAATTACTCCAGGCAACCAGGCAGACTGGAAAAAAAAATCATTTGAACAAATTGAAAACTGAAATGTTGATATCAGATATTAAATTAATGTAAGTGAGATTGAAACAATATCTAATTAAAATAATTTGAAAAATGACTTGGAAATTGAAGCTGACACTGGCTTTACCAGCCTGTCATTACTGTTGCTGTGTGGCCAAGCTGTGTGCGTGCCGACGCCCTCCCGCCTGCAGATTCACGGGGGACCCTTGGATAAAAGTCCCATTTATTCACCCACTTACGGGTGGCAGCAGGGCTGAGAACCTCTCCCGGCGCCCAGAGCCTGGGCGCTGACGGTGACCTTTCCACTCCCGAGAGGAAGTGCCTTCGAGTCTGCTGTGACGCACATTCGCATTTGTCACTGGAGTCTGTCCCACGCCTTCCCGTCTCACGGGACATTTAAAATGTCAGGTCTGGAAGCCACAGCTGCCGGGCTGCAGGCTCTGGGCTGCCTGGGGGCCAAGGCCCTGATCAGTGCCGGGGGTTTTCAGGCAAGGATTGGAAGTTATGAACGTGGCGGCCCCAGAGTCCTCTGAGGCCACTCGCGTCCTGTTAGGCTGGGCCTGGGCGGTGTGGGCCGTTCAAGCTAGGAGTCACGCACTCCACAGAGGAGGACCACGTGCCCCCAGGATGTGTGCGTGGCAGCTCCACGGAGCCTCTCTTGGCTCCTCCTGCAACAGTGTGCAGTCTGTCCATCCAGCTTGTCCGGTGAAGAAAAGGCAACACGGGAGCAGTTTGTCACACTCAGACCCTCACTGCTTCATGAGCCGTGAGACGGAGCCTCAGGCCCGGAAGCCCTGCCTTCAACCTCCCCGTGAACTGGGGCACAGGGCACAGGCTGGCTTTCCAGAGGCTCAGCCTGCCCGCCCAGCCTGGGCACAGCCAGCCGCTAAGCCTTTCCCAGGGGCTTGGGGCCAGCACTGCTCCTCAGAGGGGCGGGAGTGAGAGTCCAGGGGAGAGTGCAGGTCGCGGGGCGGGAGAGGCGGGTCCCTGACGAGGCATGACGCGGGAGCGGGAACCGTGGCCCTTTTTAGTCCACACTGCAGAAGAGTTACAGTGGATTGCGAAGAGTATTGAGTCAATGTTTACATTTATTCATGGTTACAGTTACTATCACAGAAAGTTATCCGGTTATCTCTTGGTTAGCTTCCCACTGGGCTTCGCTCAAACCTGCATTAAAATCAGTTCTTCCACAAAGCAGAGAGGAGGATATGACAGAAGCCTCAGAAAACCATGGGGTAAAGCCAGGTGCGGTGGCGCATGCCTGTAATCCCAGCAGCTCGGGAGGCAGAGGCAGGAGGGTCGTAAGTTCAGGACCAGAGCCAGTCTGTGTAACTTAGCGAGACCCTGTCTCAAAAAAGTAAAAAAATGGGCTAGGGGTGCAGCTCAATTGTCCAGCACTTGCAAAGCATGAAGTGCGAGGCCCTGGCTTTAACACCCAGTGCTGCAAAAAAAAAAAAAAAAAAGGAGCAAAAGGAAAAAAAGAAAAAAGAAAAGAAAACCATGGGGTTTTCCCCATGTCTCCATCACAGGAAGAAGTAGATGTTGGAACGTGTTCTCATTCAGAAAATAGCTCTAAACACTGCAATATGAAGATACAGAGACAGAATTCCACACATACCAGGAGTCTAGCAATGATGGAAATCTTGGAGACCCCAAACTAAGTAAGAGCAGAAATACAGGGACCTAAGTGGACTGTAGATGTTGGCCTTCACTCCAAGAATATTTCCAAACCAGGAGAACTTCAGTGTGCGCGACCTTGTAGCTCGTGGAGAGCTGGAGGCAAGAGCTAGGGACACTTAATGGCGTCCAGCTGATAGCCGTCAGTCACACAAAACTGGGATCCCACAAGCTGGACCTCAGAATGACAGTGAGCGATAGCAGAGCCCCGTGTGGCCTGGAGGAGGAATCACCCGCCCTGACATCGCTGCTCTCTGGGTGGGTGGGAGAGTTCCTCCCCAGGGCACTGGCCACGTCGGCCCCCACAGGATGCACAGGCCCCTGCACACCACTGGAGTGGGCCAAAGTTTCAAGCATGGAATTTAGTTCAAAACAATGTGCCCACGTTGGCAGGGCTGCGGGGTGCCTGGGGAGGGAAATGCAAACCCTCTCTGCAGGTGTCATCCTTTTCTTCTGGCCCCAAAGGGTTCCCACAGGTGAAATTCCAAGAAACACAAGTCCACAGTAAAAAATTTCAAAACATTGCGGGGAATAAGGCATCGTGAGCAGAACTTAGCTGAAAGAAAAGTCGACAAAATAAAACCTCAGGCTCTGTAACTATCCGACATGGAAGGCAAATCAAGGTATCTTAAAATATTTATAAGAAGCCGGGCGTGGTGGCGCATGCCTGTAATCCCAGCGGCTGGGGAGGCGGAGGCAGGAGGATCGCAAGTTCAAGACCAGAGACAGTCAGTGTAACTTAGCGAGACCCTGTCTCAGAAAATAATAAAATCTACAAAATGGGCTGGGGGTGCAACTCAGTGGTCCAGGCCCTGGATTCAACCCCTAGTACCGCCAAAAAAAAAAAAAAAAAAAAAAAAAAAAAAAAAAAAAAAAAAAAAAAAAAAAAAAAAAAAAAAAAAAAAAAAAAAAAAAAAAATATATATATATATATATATATATATATATATATATGAATATGATAGGGAAATAAATATAACCTAAAGGTCAAGAGTCTTAAAGTGACCAACCTCTTTGAAAAATAGAATTTTTACAAAGATATTATAATGGAAAATTTATACCCAAGAGTTGAGTTGAATAGCAGATTAGATATGGTTGAAGAAGAAATTAGTGAAGCAATAGGTAGATCTGAAGAAATTCTCCAGAATGCTGCCCACTGAGGCAGAGAAACATTGCAGGTTAAGAATCCTAAAAGACAGTAGAAAAACCATACAGCCTTTATTGGACTTCTAGGAGGAAAGTGTGGCTCAGGTAGTATTGAAAATATGTTGTTGTTGTTAGGTGCCATTGAGTCTGGTCTGACTCAGAGAGACCAGATGTACAACAGAATGAAACACTCTCCGATACTGTGCCAGATGTGGCACCATGTTTTAGTGTTTCTCTGCTATCCACAGGGTTTTAATAGCAGATTGTTTCAGGAGTGGGTTGCCAGGTCCTTCTCCCTGGTATGCAGCACCTGGTATTCCCAGGCGGTCTCCCATCCAAGGACAAACCTGCTTAGCTTCCAAGATCAGGCGGGATTGGATGCTTAGGGTGCTATGGCTGCAGACATGTGAAAATATAAGGACTGCAAAGTATCCATGGCTAAAGTAAGACTCCAACTCCCTGATTCAAGAAGGCACCTAGATTCCTGAGAGTGAAACTGCGAAACATCTAGACAGAGAGGTCTGAAAAGCAGCCAGGGAGAAGAGATTGCACTTGGAGGGAAGGAAGGTTTGACTCGTGGCTGATGTCTCAGCAGCTAAAGTGGAACAGAAGACAGAAGAACATCTCCCTATTACCAAGGAGACATAGTCATCAGCCTAGAAGGGGGCCTATCATTTGCAGTTTGTATACAATGCATAACAAAACAATGGAAGCCAGATAACTGCTAGAGAATAAAAGTTTAATTAGCTCACCGTTTGGGAGCCTAGAAGTCCAAGACATGGCCCATTTGTCCGGCCTGAGGCAGGGGCCTGGGCAGATGGCCTCTAGTGTCAGGAACCCATGGAAGGGGCCACCAGGTGATATGGGAGGCAGAGGGCCTCTGGGCAATCATTCTTCCATAACAGTTCAGGGCCCCGTGATAATAGGCTGAGCTGTTATGCGGGTAGCACTCCAAGGGCCAATGACCTCCACCATCCCATAGCTCTCAAAGGCCCCACCGCCTGGCACGCCGTCCTGGGACCCAGCTCCAGCACATGGGCCTTTCGGGGACAAAACATGGCCTAACCATGGGGGATATCAAGGAAAAATACCTTTTAGTACTGAGGGTTAAGAAAAGAATGAGGGCTGATTGAGGGTGCTTTCAGGAAAACCAGTTTGTCACCATAGATCCTCTCTGTTGTTGTTGTTGTTAGGTGTCGTGGAGTCATCCTTTGCCCTCGCTGCCACACACACATCCGACTCCTAGCAACCCTACGTACAACAGGAGAAACACTATTGTCAGTGCTTCTCTGCTGTTCATAGGGTTTTCAATGGCAGAATGTTTTTTGGGAGTGGGTTGCCGGGTCCGTGTCCCAAGCCTACAGCACCTGGTGATCCCAGGCGGTCTCCCATCCAAGTACTAACCAGGCCCGACCCCGCTTAGCCTCCGAGATCTGACGGCATCAGACTCCACAGGGCTATGGCTGCAGGTTAGATCCTCATTAGATTAATACAAAAGGATTTCTTACAGACAAAAGGAAGTAATCACATACGGAATATCTGAGATACAAAAGTAATAATATGCAAGGAAACAGCAAATATATGAATGCCTTTACCAAACGTACTACATAAAACAGTAGTATCTTGGGAGTCTACAAACAAGATAAAATGGCATAACAAACACAAAACCCGTGATGTTAGGAGTGACGTGAGTGTACTTGATGTTACAGGGTCTGAGGTGTTCACAATTCAGGGAAGAGGGTGTGGACATTTACTCACAGGAGAGTGTGCAGACACATGGACATTTACTCACAGGAGAGTGTGCAGACACGAGCATCAAAATCTCCGGGGCCACAGCTAAAGAACAGACAGCATGTGTAGGTGTTCCACGTAAAGACAACGTAGGGTGCTGGAAATGCATTCAAATGTGCCAGAGATCACAAGAAATTTAAATGAACAAAGGCTCCAATTAAAACCAGACGTTTTCAGACTGGAGTGATGTAGTCAGGCATTGTTTCTGTCAGCGATGGACCACAAATACCGTGGTGGTCCTGTAAGATGTGGAGAAGCTGAGAAATCCTTATTACCCCGTGACACCATGGCCACTACTATGTTAGCACGTGGTGTCTGTGGCGATGGTGTCAACAGACCTACGATGCTGCCAGGTTGTAAAAGTATAGCACATAGGATTATGGGTAGCCCATGATACTTGATAGTGATCATACCCACCATGCCACTGACCTAGCTGCTCCATCCAGGTTTGTAAAAATGCACATTGAGATGCCTGCCCAATAATGCCATTGCCTACTGCTTCATTCCCCAGACCATATGTGGTCAGTGAAAGACATGACTGTGTGTGTGTGTGTGTGTGTGTGTGTGTGTGTGTGTGTGTGTGGTGTGTCCATTTGTGTGTGTACACGTGTAGATATGCATATACACATACGTTGTCAACCTGGTTCATGTGTTTGCTATTGTTGTTGTTGTTTGGTGCCGTCAAGTTGGTATCCGACTCGTAGCGACCCTCTGTACAACAGGGGAAACACTATTGTCAGTGCTTCTCTGCTGTTCATAGGGTTTTCAATGGCAGATTGGTTTTTGGGAGGTGGTTGCCAGGTCCTTCTCCCAAGCCTGCAGCTTCTGGTGTTTCCAGGTGGTCTCCCATCCAGGTATTAACCAGGCCGGACCCTGCTTAGCTTCCGAGATCTGACGGGGTCGGATTCCACAGGGCTACCGCTGCAGTGTGTTTGCTATATGTACTTTTTATCATTTTTTGGGGGGGGGGGAACTCCTACATGTGTACCTGGACTAGGAGGTAGTTGTTCAAATAGAACAAGGAAACACTGCTTGGTTTAAAGTCAGGAAAGACGTGTGTCAGGGCTCTATCATTTCACCGTCCCTCTTCAGTCTCCATGCTGAGCAAATAATCTGGGAAGGTGGACCTTATGAGGAACGCGGCATCAGGATTAGAGGAAAGGTCATTAACAACCTATGTTATGCAGATGACACAACTTTGCTTGCTGAAACTGAAGAGGACTTGAAACATTTAAGATCACAGCCTTCAGTATGAATTGCGCCTCAACATCAACAAAAAAAATATCCTTACAGCTGGGTCAGTACACAACTTCATGATAAATGGAGAAAAGGATGATGTTGTCCAAGATTTTCTTTTACTTGTTTCTACAGTCGACACCCATGGAAGCAGCAGTCAAGAAATCAAAAGGTGCCTTGCATTGAGAAAAGCAGTTGCAAAAGATCTTTTTAAAGTGTTGAAAAATAAAGATGTCACATTGAAGACGAGGGTGTGCCTGACTCATGCCATGGTATTTTCAGTCGCATCATATGCTTGTTAAAGCTAGACAATGAATAAAGGAGACAGGAGAAGAATAGATGCTTTTGAATTATGGTGCTGGAGAAGAATATTGAATATGCCATGGACTGCCAAAAGAACCAACAGATCTGTCCTAGAAGAAGTGCAACCAGAGTGCTCCTTGGAAGCAAGGATGGCCAGACTGCATCTGATGTATTTTGGACACGTTGTCAGGAGTGACCAATCCCTAGAGAAGGACATCATGTTGGGTGCTTGGCGGTTCAGTGAAAAAAAGGAAGACTCTCAACCAGATGGATTAACACAGTGGCTGCGAAATGGGCTTAAGCATAAAAATGATCATGTGCCTGGCACAGAGTTGGGAAGTGTTTCCTTCTGTTGTACATAGGGCTGCTGTGAGTGGGACCTGACTCGATGGCACCTAACAACAACAACATATAAAAAACCTTCCTATACAGCATGCCAGTTACAGTGGCAGCACCCTAGACATCTTGTGTCCCCCACGTCTCTGGACTGTGCTGTGAGGCCATGTCCAGTGCCCTAGCTGCTCCATCCAGGTTGGTGTGAATGTGCATTAAGATGTCTGCCTGGTGATGCCGTTGCCTACTGCTGTGTTTCCCAGATCATATCTGGTCAGTAAAAAATATGACTGTGTGTAGTGTGTCCATGTGTGTGTACATGTATAGATTGTTGTTAGGTGCCGTCGAGTCAGTATCCGACTCATAGCGACCCTCTGTACAACAGGGGAAACACTATTGTCAGTGCTTCTCTGCTGTGCATAGGGTTTTCAATGGCAGGTTGATTCCTGGGAGGGGGTTGCCAGGTCCTTCTCCCAACATGTATAGATATGTGTATACATTATACGTCATCAACCTACAAAGACAGTGGATGTACTGGGGCTGAGCATTGCCACAGGGACACACATGAGTGTCCCCAAGAGGCTGAGGCTGGGGGATGTTTTCAAAGGCAAGATGAGTTGTTGTGTTGAAACAATTATCCTTGGCTACAAGAATCAGCAACAAGGGTGGTGCGGTCTGTGTGGCCGGGCAGCTATTGGTCCCCTGTCCTCCAGGAGTGTTTTCTGTGCAAGGCTGCCGTGGCTTCTGTGGTTCAGCCAGAGCTGTGGGTGGCTCTTGTCACCAGGCACACGTGTATGAGCGTAAAGTCATAAAACCAGCCATTGCCATCTAGGAAACCACGTGCAAAATGCACTTGCCTTCCTGTGCTTAAGAAAAAAACTTACCCCGCACTCAGGAGGCAGAGGCAGGAGGATCACAAGTTCAAGGCCAACCTGGGCTACATAGCAAGACTCTAGCTCAAAAATATTTTTTAAAGAAAAATAAAAAGAATATGCAGTTTAAAAATGATAACCATTTATAATAGCATCAAAAAGATAAAGTACAATGATATATATGTTGTTGTTGTTATTGTTAGGTGCCGTCGAGTCGAGTCCGACTCATAGCGACCCTATGTACAGCAGATCGAAACACTTGCCGATTCTGTGCCAGGCAAACCATCTTATTCATGTTTAAGCCCATTGTTGCAGACACTGTGTCAATCCATCTGGTGGAGGGTTTTCCTCTTTTGCGTTGACCTGCCACTCTCCCAAACATGATGTCCTTCTCCAGGGATTGTTATATACATATATATTATATATATTAAATATGCAAGACCTTTATGGAAAAATTATAAAACTTTATGGAAAGATGTCAAAGAACGCCTAAATAAATGGAGAGATTTCCATGTTTATAGATTGGGCCAATTTCCCCCAAACCTCTAGATTCAATTAAATGTTACCAAAAATCCAGCAAACAGCTGGTAGACAACAGGTAGGTAGGTGAACAGATTTATAACCTTGATCTGATGATTCTAAAATGTATTCGTAACTACGCAGAGCTGAAGCAGCCCAAAAGCCCTGGAGAAAAGCGGTCCTGTGAGGCCCCGTCCTCTGGACCTGTGCGCAGTCCTGGACCGCAGTCCTGGACCACAGTCCCAGTGTGGGAAGGAGGTGACTAGGCGCAGGGCAGAGGCAGGAGCGGTCCCTGCAGAGGGGCTGGCCACAGAATGACACCATGCTCCAGGGAGGGAGGGCATTCAGTCAGGAGGAAATGGCATAAATGGGCCCCAGGGTGGGCCTTGCTGCAGGCGTATCTTGCTGACCTTCCTACCTGCTTCGGTGGTCAGGATCAGCCACACGCACCCATGCCAGCCTCCGCTCCTCACCAGCTGTCCCTTCTCTGAGGACTAGGCTTTAAGTAGCTTTAAGGCTACTGGTTTTAGTAGATAATTGTCAAGAAAGCAGTTACGGTCTTGTTGTTGTTGTTAGGTGCCGTCAAGTCGGTGTCCAACTCATAGTGACCCTGCGTAAAACAAGCGAAACACTGTCAGTGCTTCTCTGCTGTTCATAGGGTTTTCAATGGCTGATTGATTTTTGGGAGTGGGTTGCTGGGTCCTTCTCCCAAGTTGTGGTCTAGGTTGTTTTAATCCTTTCTGACAGCAAAATTAAACACCCAAACATGGTGGCGTCCTTCAGATGACTGAATGGAAATGATTAACATCAAAACGTTTCCTTGTGTTTTGCATGGCTACTGTGCCAGGGACCACAGTGCATTACAGGAATGCGCCCAGGCTGCTGGGCACATCACAGGCCCACGTACACTGCACGCACAGGCCACACCGCCATCCCACTGTTTGGACGGTCAGGTCGGCCTGGACTCACTGTACAGGAAGCCCGGCTCTGTGTACTGTGTGCACAGGAGGGGAGCTGGCTGTGCATGCGTGCTCTGACCCAGCCCTGGAGCTCAGGCGGCCCCTACATCAGAGGGGGAGTGCAAGACACCTGTTAGGGCATCTCAGGTGTGGCTGGGGATTGGCCCTCAGATGTCCAAGGAGAACCCTGGGCATGAAGGGCTTAGAAAAACGCTGCCCCATCCCCAGCCCCACCGTCATCAGGGACAGAGGGGGATGGTGGCGCGGTGACCCCTTGGCAGTCATGGCTCAACACCCCTCAGGCAGGACTCTGTCCACTGGTCCCGTAAATCCCCTCTCCTTCCCTCAACAACGCTTGTCAAGAGCTTCCTGTGCACCTGACAGGTCCGAGCATGCAGGTGGCCCTGTCTTTGCTGAACTCACAGGCTAGTCGGGAAAACAGGGAATAAAAAGGTAGGTGCCCACTCTGACAGGTGGTGATCCGCGCTCAGGGTCAAACAAAGCAGAACAAGGGGAGAGGCGGGCAGTCGGGGGTGGGGAGCTGCATTACCTGGGGGAGAGGTAAGAGCCATGCGGATGCCTGGAGACTGCTTCCGGCCCAGGGACAAACAGCAGGCGCAGAGGCCCTGGGGCGGGAGTGTGCTGCAGGCTCCAGATAAAAGGAGCTGGGTTGGGACACGGGAGAGGGGGACTGGAGGTGACGTCATCAGGTGGCAGCAAGGCCAGATCTCAAGGCTGCAAGCAAGCCTTTAGACTTGGTGCTGAGTTGGGCCCCTGGTAGAGGTCAGAGGGAGGAAGGAGGTGACCAACCATGTGGGCCACACGTAGGCCACTTAGAGCCTGCACCTAACAGCTGAGGGCCCCAGGCAAGGCTGCAAGGCAGGGGGCGGGGGGCATGCTGGGTTTCTAAATATTTCAGAGTTACCAGACAGGGTGGCACACACCTACAATCCCAGCAGCTCTGGAGGCAGAGGTGGGAGGATCGCAAGTTTGAGACCAGAGGCAGCCTGTGTAACTTAGAAAGACCCTGTCTCAAAAAAGTAAAAAAAAAAAAAAAAAAAAAAAAAAAAAAAAAAAAAAAAAAAAAAAAAAAAAAAAAAAAAAAAAAAAAAAAAAAAAAAAAAAAAAAAAAAAAAATAGGGCTGGGGCTGCAGCTCAGTAGTCCAGCACTTGCAGAGCATGCAAGCGCAAGGCCCTGGGTTCAACCTGCAGTACCGAAAAAAAAAAAAAAAATTCAAAGTCTACATCAAGATCATGAGCTATTAAAACAGTCTATCTTCATACGTCAAAACATAATGTTTGTATTTTTTGAAAAAATTATTTAAATATGCATAAAGCTATAGTTTTTGTTTCTGCTGAATGTGAGGCAACTGGATTGAATTATCTCTCTGAGTTAGAGGCAAGTTACAGACATATAACTCCTAAATTATTTTATAGTCACTTACAGGTGCATTTTCTTCCCCTTGTGTCTCAAATCACTAATTATTTATCAAAAAATTTTCATAACATTGATGCATCTAGACAGAAATGATCCAACTGTAATTGCATACAGAGTACAACATGAGAAAATATTTTCATTAAAAATATAAAATGAGCCAGTACGGTGGTGCACACCTGTAACTCAGCAACTCAGGAGGCTGAGGCAGGAGGATCACAGGTTCAAGGCCAGCCTGTGCAAGTTAGTAAGACCCTGTATCAAAAACAAAAATAATTTAAAAGGGGGCTAAGGGTACAGCTCAATAGTGGAGCACTTACCTAGCATACGTAAGGCCCTGGGTTCAACCCTACAGTACTGAACATATATATACTGAACATATACTGAATATATATATATACATACATACCTACATATAGATAGATATATACATATATCATCTAAAATTAAAATTATAAAACAAAATATAACATCAAAATTTTAAATAAAAATATCTAAATAAAGTTGAACTTTCAAATTTAGTTTTTGGAAATTCACTAAACTTTTAGTCGATATTTTCATAAAAATAAGATGTATGCAATTCTAGCACTGGTACCCACCTAACTGCTGATGGGATGAGTCAGTGGTGTGACTAGGATGTGCTGTGTCTAGACCAAAATACAGAAGAGTTGCACAATAAGAGGAATTGTTTGGTGCAGGAGTCCTCCCTTAACCATGGTTTCAATTTCTGCAGTTTCAGTTACCCACCATTAACCAGCCTCAGAATATTATATGGAAAATTCCAGAAATAAACAACTCATAAGTTTTAAATTATGTGCTATTCTGAGTAGTATAATGAAATCTTGTGCTATCCTTCTGGGGCCCACCTAGGAGGTGGAATCATCCATTTCCCAGTGTATCCATGCTGTATATGCTACTTGCCCAGTGGTTACTTAGTAGCCATCTAGGTGATCCAATCCACTGTGGCAGTATCACAGTGACTCTTACTTCACATAATAAGCGCAAGAGCAGTAGGGCTGGCAATTCAGATACGCTGCAGAGAAGCCTAAGGGCTTCCTTTCAGTAAAAAGGTGAAAGTTCTCCATCAGGAAGGAAAAAAAATCATCTGCCGAGATTGCTAAAGTCTGTCACTAATCGCTGTGCCTAGTTTATAAGCTGAGCTTTAGCGAATATTTGTTCACAGGGAAAACAGAACGTGTGGGATCCAGTTCTGCCTGTGGTTGCAAGCAGACACTGGGGTGTGGGAATGTGTCCCCACAGATCAGGGGCTGACCACGCTGCAGAGGGCTTCTCTGTCCCCGTGGGCAATGACTGCGACCAGCACACCCACAAGGACTCAGAACCATGCCTGCCCTGCAGAGCAGCAGCGACTCTCAGCCCCGAGAGGAGGCGACACTGTCTGCAGAACTCTCTTCTTTCCTGTGGTCAGGGGCGCGGTGTGATGTGTTAATTAACTGGTGTCTCCCACCCAGGAGCTTCACCGTTCAGACCCTCCCCGCACTCTCAGGCAGGGGCTTCCAGAGGCGCCAGGCTAAGGTGCTGAGGGGCGCAATCCCAGTGGGCATGGGGGGCAGAGCGGGGCAGCTCCAACCAGGCTAGGTCCACCGCGGCCGTGGAGAGAAGGGGCTGGACCTCAAGTGGAGCTGGGGACTGGCCAGTGGGCAGTGTGAGGGCGTCCAAGGAGCGAACGACCCTGGGGGCTGGGGGCTGAGCCACCGGCAGTGGAGGACATGCGGGAGGAGCGGGGGTCGGGGGGGGGAAGCAGGTGACAGCAACCCCGGGTGGAAACAACGCAACCAGGCTGGGAAGCACGGGTCAGGGGAAGGCGGGCAGCTCCGCACGGCAGCAGAGGCTGTGCCCACGCACGCACAGGGTGAGAGCAGAGGCGAGGGATGTCAGAGGCTGAGCCTGGAGCCCTGCCGAACTCAGGGGCAGCACCTGCAGAAGGAAAGCGGAGTGGAGGGCAGTGCCTTGAGAGGCAGTTTGCCCCAGGGCCTATTGAGGCCCACTGGAGGTCTGAGCCTTGTTCCCCAGGCAATCACCTTTGCCCTACATCCAGGAACTCCAGGTCGCCTGTTGTTGTTGTTAGGTGCCTTTGAGTCGGTATCCAACTCATAGCGACCCTCTGTACCACAGGTGAAACACTATTGTCAGTGCTTCTCTGCTGTTCATAGGGTTTTCAATGGCAGATTGAGTTTTGGGAGGGGGTTGCCAGGTCCTTCTCCCAAGCCTACAGCACCTGGTGTTCCCAGGCAGTCTCCCATCCAGGTACTAACCAGGCCTGACCCTGCTTTAGGTTGTTGTTAGGTGCGGTCGAGTTGAGTCCGACTCATAGCGATCCTATGTACAGCAGATCGAAACACTTGCCGATTCTGTGCCAGGCACACGATCTTATTTATGTTTAAGCCCATTGTTGCAGACACTGTGTCAATCCATCTGGTGGAGGGTCTTCCTCTTTTGCGTTGACCTGCCACTCTCCCAAACATGATGTCCTTCTCCAGGGATTGTTCTCTCCTGACTACATGTCCGAAATATGTAAGACGCAATTTGGCCATTTTTGCTTCCAAGGAGCACTCTGGTTGTACTTCTTCTAGGACAGATTTGTTGGTTCTTTTGGCAGTCCATGGTAGCTTCCGAGATCTGACGGGATCGGATGCCACAGGGCTACAGCTGCAGGCCCAGGTCGCCTAGCTCCCAAAAATGGCGCTGGCCTCTAATCCCTCTCCTCAGACCCCTCGACACCGATTGGCTGTTTCCAAACCACTGAACAGCTCCTGATTGGACTGTTTGGGAACCTACTCTGATTTGTCCCCGGCTAGCCCCTGGAAAGTATATAAGGGCGGTACAGGGGCAGTCTGAGTCCATTCCATCCACAGGGACACATGAAATGATAAAGAGCTGTTGGAGCAGAGGACTTGGAGTCGGCGTCTTCACTGGGAAGAAAGAAGCAAAGAGCCGCGTGGGCATCAGCCTCTGAGCCTTTCTCAAGGCTTCTCAGAGCAGCCGTGGGCATCAGCCTCTGACCCTGCCTTTCTCAAGGCTCCTCAGAGCAGCCGTGGGCATCAGCCTCTGACCCTGCCTTTCTCAAGGCTCCTCAGAGCAGCCGTGGGCATCAGCCTCTGACCCTGCCTTTCTCAAGGCTTCTCAGAGCAGCCGTGGGCATCAGCCTCCTTTCCAGGCGGTGTGGCTCTTGGGTGCTTGGCTCCCCCTCACCAGACTGCAGGTCTTCTGCGGCTGGTTCCTGCTCAATGCCAGAGCAAGTCCAGTGCCAGGGCGATGCCCCACAGTGGGGAAAGAAGGCCCCGGGTGGCCCCGGCTTTCTCAGGAAGAGCCATCGATGTCAGTGAACCTGGTGGGAAGGAAGCTAGCCGCCTCATCAGAGTCTGCCTGGTGGTGGGCTGTTTCACAGACGAGAGCCCTGGGGTCCCGGATGTGAAGGAACTTCCCACGCAGGCCCCAGCTCCTTTGTCAGGACGGAGCTGTAACCCACTTCCCTGCGCCCACATTCCCGACGGCCGCATGGTGTTCCGGGAGTGACCACCCTGTTCTGAAGTGGGTTTTAGGTCTCACCCCACCACCCAAAGTGAGAAGTCAGGGCAGACCCCAGGGCAATGGAGGCTGCTGCCCTGGCAGGCCGGCCACTCTGTCCTTCGTCCCCTGCGAGGAGGGTTTGAGGAGGGGGAAGCAGCCTCTGGCTTTGGGGCCACCATGGACACTGGGTGCTGTGGTCGGTTTGAGCTGAATCTGGCACAAGGCCCCACAGTGCTCGGCCACCGTTTCCCTCCTGCCCTTCTTTGATCAGTACGGGAGCTGGGCCCTGTCCACTCCTGACACCCCAGACACTCGGGAGACTGAGGCAGGAGAATCGCAAGTCCAAAGCCAGAGGCAGCCTGTGCAACTTGGCACAAAATAAAAACCAGATGAGGCTGGAAGTGCAGCTCAGCGGCAGAGGCCCTGGGTTCAACCCCACAGCAAGGCAAAAACAAATCAAAGCACAAAAATGCCTGCATGGGAAGAGAGCGGACTGAGGGGCTCAGCCTTGGCTGCCTCCTGTTTAAATCCCTTCACCGGAGCCACCTGCCCAGAGTCAGGCCCCACGTGGTGCCAGTGCTGGGCTCTGCTCTGCTTCCCTCTGGACAGGTGAGCCACATGCCTGGGCCCGGGGGACCTCACCTCACCCTGCCTGCTGCTCTGTGACCACTTTGCAATTCTCATATGGAAAAGGAGGAGCCAGAGGGCAGCCCGAGGCCAGAGCCTTGAGCCCACCCTCAAACCTGACCCGCTTCCCCTGCCCAGGACTGACCCGTCTGCAGGGAAAGCCCAGCTGCAGAGCAGCCTCCAGCCAGGAGCCATGGGAGGCCGTGTCCAGGAAGGCTCACCACGGCCTGGACCAGAGGTCCCTGGATCACCAGAGGCTCACCAGCCTGCTCTCCGTCCACAG
Organism: Pedetes capensis; assembly: GCA_007922755.1. NCBI lineage: Eukaryota > Metazoa > Chordata > Mammalia > Rodentia > Pedetidae > Pedetes > Pedetes capensis. Next base: position 43,623 of record VMDO01007786.1, on the reverse strand, counting down.
CACCCGGGTGTGGAAACTTGGGGAGTAGACAGACTTCCTTCCAGTGCGAGTGTAGATGATTGGGGCCCTGCCCTAGTTGAACCCTAGCTCAGCCAGAGCCAGCTCTGCCCGAGGGGCTGTGGCACACGGTGGGGACAGCACTGCTGTCCAGCCCAGCAGCTGGGCAGCTCTCCAGGAGATGCCCCGCCCAGGGCCTCTCCCCCCACTCAGCCTTCCAACAGACCAAAGCCATTAAGTCCTCCGCATTGTAATTTAGATCACAGAAGAGACTTCTGCACAGTCTTTCAGCTTAAAACATCGAGGATAAAGAGAGGAGGCAAAATTATTCCACCATAGCTACGTGCTTAATTATATGGAATGCCGCGTAAATTGTCAAGTGCAAAGAATTATTCTGATAAATTAAAATACTAATTAAATAGGCTATTGCGGAATTTCGAGAACATTACAGGGTTCCGCTTCTTCGGGTAATTTGCATATCCTTCATCTAGCGAATTTAATTTTAAAGGACTTCTTTTTTGTATTTGGAAACCTTTTTGTCTCCCACGAAGATAAAAACGGGCTTTTGGTGTCGCTCGCTGCCCCCACTAGGGCAGTTTCTCCCTCTGGGCCCCTACCGGCCCGCCAGTCCTCATATACACACCAACTCAAAGTCCAGGACGTGGCTAGAGAAATAGCTTGGAGCTGAAATTTGAACATCCAGCTGCACAAGGCTTTTTCTTTTTCTCTCCCACAAAATTCTTCAGCAGAAGCCGGGCGTGGTAGCCCACGCCTGTAATCCCAGTGGCTTGGGAGGCAGAGGCAGGAGGATCGCAACTTGAGACCAGAGGCGGTCTGTGTAACTTAGCAAGACCCTGTCACAAAAAGTAAAAAAATGGGCCAGGGTGCAGCTCAGTGGTCCAGCACTTGCAGAGCATGCAGGTGAAAGGCTCTGGGTTCAACCCCCAGTACCACAAAAAACAAAACAAAAACAAAACAAAAACATTCTTCAGCAGAGACTTGGAATATGGCAGCATTTTCCTGGAGTTCACAAATAGGAGTGACAGCACCCTGGGGAGTCTCAGACCTGTACCCCGGCATGAGCATTGTTTCCAGAATCAGAATCAGTCCAAGGGGATGCATCAGAGACGTGCCCAGCGCTGACCTCTACACGCACCTCATAGTGGGAGACCCTCCCGCACCTCACAGCCTACCAGCAGAGGGCGGGCGTCGGAGGACGTGTGCAGGACGCTCAGCAAACCACTGAGGTGATGCGTTGAGAAAACGCCGCGTCCACGTAACACAGGAAGGATTCCCGCGTGGGCCGGACAGTGGCAGGAATGACTGGTCCCTACCCCAGGCCTCTTTCTGGGTGCGTCCTCATTCTCCTGTTCCACTGGTTGGTTTTCAGGCGGAGAGAGAGGCAGCGGAGAGAGAGGCAGACAGGATGCGGCATTCGGGGTGAAGAAGGTAGGGCCAGACATGGCAAAGCGGGTTTCCCAGGCACTGGAGTGAGCCCAGGGGTGAAGGCGGGCGCAGGTGAGACTTGGGTCTCTAACCAGGGAGGGCTAGGGCCTGCTGCCACGTCTAAAGCCATGACACCTGTGGACCGGTCACACCCCTGGATGGTTCGCATGGAAAGTAGAGTCCCGGTCCTGAGCGGCAGTGATTGCCTCACCATGGCCGCAGCCCACACGTGGCACAGTACCCAGCAAGGGCCAGGCCTGAGACAGCGAGTGAGCACGGAGAACATCGAGGGCACGCTCGCAGATGACTGTGCCTAGCCTAACAAGCCCAGAAGGTCACCGGGGAGAGGCAGGAGCCCGCGGTTAAGAAGGAGACTCACTAAGCCCACTTCTGGAGTCTCCACTCAAAAGTCTGGAAGGAGCCTCAAGGACCAGGTGCCTCAGCCGGGCACGGTGGCGCACGCCTGTAATCCCAGTGGCTTGGGAGGCGGAGGCGGGAGGATCGCAAGTTCTAGAAGAGAGGCAGTCTGCGTAACTTTGCGAGACCCTGTCTCAAAAAATAAAAAAATGGGCTGGGGCGCAGCTCAGTGGTCCAGCGCTTGCAGAGCATGCGGGCACCAGGCCCTGGGTTCAACCCCCAGTACCGCAAAAAAAAAAAAAAGAGAGAGAGAGAACAGGTGCCTCGAGTTCAAAGCTAAGGATCACCCCCTCTTCTGGGAGCGGTGGGAGAGCAGATTCTCCATCCTGAAGGGAAGATCAGGAGAACCAGGGCGCACAGTGACCTTCCCCATGTGGAGAAGGACAGGTCGGCCGGCTGTCAGGGTGCGAGATGGTGAGAGACACCTGATGCGTGACAGGAGGAAGGGAGGTCTCGTGGGTTGCCCGGAGCGTGGACGCATACTCAGGGCGTGCTTAGTCTCTGGAGAGCCAGCAGCGTGAGAGCACCAGCGGCGCACTCCAGAGCAGTGAGCAAAGAGCCCCTCGTGACTCAGCAGGGCGTGGCTGCGCACAGACCCCAGGAGACAGCAGCAGTCCCGAAGTCACAGTGATTGTCCTGACCCACGTGCAGAGGCTGGGCTCCCGCGTCACCTTCTCAGCCGCTCAGCCGAGCATTGGCGTGGGTGGCATCGGGTGACAGGCTGCGCACAGAGCCACGCGAGGGCTTTCAGTCGCTCGGGGTTGTTTCCCATTTATTGAGTGAATTCTTTCAGGATCATTTATCAAAATTCATGCTTGCACACACACAAGGACATTCTAATACTAAACAGCCTATACCTGAAATCTTTTTTTTCCCCCCGTTTTAATATTTTATTTTACTTTTTTTGTATGTGGTACTGGGAGGCTGAACCCAGGGCTTCACATATACTTTGCAAGTGCTCTAGCACTGAGATGCACCCCCAGCCCCTTTTGCATTTTTATCTTTTTTTTTTTTTTCCACACCTGTAATCTTATCGACTTGGAGGCAGAGGCAGGAGGATCGAGAGCTGGAGGCCAGAGGCAGCCTGCGTAACTTAGTGAAACCCTGACTCAAAAATAAAAAATAAAAAATGGGCTGGGGGTGCAGCTTAGTGGTAGAGCATTTGTAGAGTATGTGTGGAGTGCTGGGTTCAACTCCAAGTACTGGGGGGAAAAAGACTGAGTAGGTTAAGCATTTGAAGCCCCTTCATATCCAAAGCCTTCACCTGGATCTCAGAGAGCACCGAGCCTGTGCTTTCTCCCGACGAGGCCTGCAGGACCTCAGTGAGTGAGGGAGGTTGTACGGAACAGTGCTCCTGCAGCCAACACCCCTTCCAGAAGTTTTGAGGCAGGGCAGGGCGTACACAGGGCTATCTGATTATCCTTACTGGAGAGAGCTGGCTGGCCCCTGGGCTGGGTTATTCCACTTTACTATTGGCCAGCTGCGGCTTTCATTCCTGACACTGAAATCTGCTGCTGCGCTGCAGCACCGACTGCAGTATTTATAAATCCCATTTTTATGCACTCTCTATTCCATAGCCTGCTTAAAGAGTTCACTATTATCCCACCCCGAAATAGCTCACATTCAGTAAGTGTGTCTTTTGTTTGCAGGAACCATTAAAGTTGATTGCTTTATACTTTGTGTGTTTAAAAACCATCCTCTCACCATTAGCAGTGCACACCTGTGCCACCCCCACACTCCCCATGGCTCCCCACTTATCTTCCTGAAAAAGTCCTGAAACACCTTTGCTCTATCTCAGATCTCTTTACGTTTGCTTCACTCTTCAAGTGCAGTGGTAATTACCTGTTTGTAAAAATAATGTCCATTTATTCAAAGGGAAAAACTTCCTGTAAGACAATGAAAGGCCCTGGAGGTGGAGAAGGCAGGGTGTGATGGGACCTCATCTGCACCCCTCTAAAGATATAATTTCATTACCCAGGACACACGTAGGCTGCTACAGCGAGGGGCGAGAGTCATCGCTATTTTCTCGCTATCTCATTCTGCATTAATCACAATTGCAGTGTATTCTTCATTCATAGGATTTGCAACAAAATGCTCTTTTTTTTTTCTGGTTTTCATTTCCAAAGTGATAGGGGCTTTATCCAAAAGAATATTTCCACAGACTCATAAGCCAAGGTCAATTGCCTGGTGACACGTTTCCTCTCCGTGAAGCGGGGGCAGGTGGGTTTGCTGCCTTTGCATTAGGACGGCTGAGTTTTCATTTACATCTGCTAATTGTTTCCAAAGCTCATTTCTCTGGCATGGTAGTGACTGTAATTTATTCCCTGAAAGTCTTCGTCCGTCGAAGTCAGGGGCGAACTAGGGTACGGCTGTTGTTGGGTCTAAATGATCACGTTTCTTGGAGGGGCATGAACAGAGAGAATACAAAACCGCTCCCAGCGCCAACGATGTAAATACACACAGCTTGGCCTTCTTGGGAGCTGCTTCATCCCGGTGTGATGCGGGCTAACGAGATGTTATTTCCCAAAGATCGTGTAACTCATAACATGACCCCATTTTAAAATGAGACATCAGCCAGGCGAGATGGCGCACGCCTGTAATCCCAGCAGCCCGGGAGGCGGAGGCAGGAGGATCGCAAGTTCAAGACCAGAGGCAGTCTGTGTAACTTAGCGAGACCCTGTCTCAAAACAGTAAAAAAAATGGGCCGGGGGTGCAGCTCGGTGGTCCAGCACTTGCAGAGCAATGGGTTCAACCCCGAGTACCAAAAAAAAAAAAAAAAAAAAGATTTCACAGTTTGCAGAGCACACCTGCAAACGATTTCTCGTCGAGCCTTCAATGACTCCGCACTCCTCAGCAGGGCGTCGTTTCATAGATGAAGTGGAGGGGGTGCAGAGGGGCTTGGCCTGGGCAGACCGGCTACCGAGCTGGAGATGGGGCCTCTCTCGTGGGCTTCCCCTCTCTGTCACGGGTGGGTTTTTCTGCAGAGGAGAGTGCTCAGGCGGCCTCCACGTCCCTTCTCCATGCTGACCCCAAGCCTCTTGATTTCTCCCGACAGTTGACAACAAGGAACAGCTGGAGAAGACGTCGGGGCTGAGAATCCTTCAAAGTGGAACCGGGCCGGTGAGTAGAGCGAGGGGCGCCTCGCGTCCGGGGTCCACGGCGCTGGTCTTGCTGCTGGTGAAGCCTGGGGGTAAAGGTTGTCTGCGCGGGTTCAGCTGGTTTCTGTTTTCCTGTTGTTTGGGAAGAAGGCTTGTCGACTGTCGGTGCGAGTTCCACCTCCCGTTGGCTGGAGGTGCTGGTTAGCCGCGTTGGCAAACGTGACGTTGTCCATGTTACCTTTGGAATCGTAGTTTGGTGCCCCCCCAGGGAAAATCAGCCACAGATAGGCAAAACAACAGAGGCCGCAGAAAACAAGGTGTTTCATCATTGCTAAATTGATGGAAATGAGTTGGCCCCAGGGACTTACCCTTCCCCCAGGACTCGGTGTCTTCGTTAAGTAAAGACACGTATTTGGGAAGTCGCGTGTGAGGCTTCTGTGACATAACCTACTCTCTGCCAGGTCCCAAGTATCGGATGTCGCCACACTGGTCCCTGGCCAGACTGTGCGTCAGCACGGGGGGTGGGGTGGGGTGAACTCGTCCTCTGCGCTCTCCAGTGGCCGCCATCATGGGCACGTGACAGTGTCGTGGCCTGCACACAGAGCGGCAGACGACACTCCTCCCAGGAGCGGCACGTAGCCCACATAAGTGAGCGCGGACTGAACCGGTCTGTGCCACTGCGTCAGAAACTTCAGCTCTCCCAGCACTCGCCATTAGCGGTAATTAACTGCCGCGGAGCGCTTAGCCATGAGTGCTCTCTGCCCCACGCAGAGGCGTCCTCACGGAGCCACTTAAAGATCAGCCGCTTCTTTGGGGAAATCTATCCACCGGCCCTGGGTCGTGGGCGCTTGAAATGAGACTCTGCTTAATTGCTGGCCGTCCTCCACAAGAGGCCTGGGCTCACAGGTGGCGTGTGGTAAAGGAGGCTCCAGAGCACCAGCCTCGCAAGCCTTCCTGCGTCAGTCACTGGCGGCAGAGTGAGGGGGGCCACGGCGGGGACTGACAGGGACTCGTGCTCCGAGGGCCTGGCAGTGGCCAATCTTCTCGGTGCTCTCTGGGTGCCGTGCTGGCCCAGGCTGGAGTGACAGAGCAGGGGACAGCCGAGGACACCTTGGTCCTTCCCAGTAGCTCGCTGTGTCTCTAGAAGCAGCCACTGAGGGGAGAGGGAACCCAAGAGTCCTCGTGGGTGGTGGTGTGGGGACGGTGACGAAGGCATGCAGGGTCAGCAGCAGGGGGGCCTGGTCACCGGGAAGGCGCCGAGCCCCCGCTCGGGTCCTGGGTGGAGACCATTTGAGCCCCACCTGCCCTCACCTCCTCGAGTTCATCCACCGGAATGGACTTTGGGTTCTGACCATTCCTCAGGGAGAATGGGGTGTCCAGGGGTTGGGAGCAAACCAGTGGGTCCAGGCTGAGGCCTTCGGAGTGACCCAGGTGGAGAAGGGCCGGGAGCTGCGGCTCTGGGAGGCAGGCCCGGCAGCGGATGGTGAGCTCTGCAGGAGGGCGGTGGCTCTGCCTGAAGGAGGGCGGGAGAGGCTGGAGGAGGGGAGACCGGGCCCACCCCGGAGGTGCCCCACCCTCAGATGCTGACTCCTGGTTGGTCACCGTTGGGGAGGGAGAGGCACAATGTGGCCCCCGGGCCCAGCCTGCCAGCCGACCCACCCTGGCCAGGCCTGGCTCTCCTCCCCCTCCTGGACTTTGCTTCCACGCTCCAGATCTGTGCTGTCCCCACCCCCGCCCTGAGCCTGAGGATGGGCCGCACCGTTCGCCTGCTGCTTCCTCTCCCAGAGGAGCCCCAGGCTCAGAGACCTCAGCCTTCCCTCCCGGCTCCCCCAAGGTCAGGCCCACCCCGCTACGAAGTTCAGCTTCTCTCCCACCCAGCACCCGGCATGTCCTCTGCCTGTCCCTTCCTCCGCTCTGCAAAACGACCGTCCACCTTCTCGTGGAGAATTGCATCGTCCGGTATCTGTTCTCACCTGGGGGCTCCGCTTGTGGTGTCCACCGGCGTGGGTCTCATGAAGGTTTACCAGGACGATGGTGTAGCGTGCTGGCCACAGCGAGCGTTCCGTAGATGTCTCTCGTGGCAGCTGCCATCCTCGCGCTCATTGGTCCTCGCAGACCGTCCTCTCGCTCCAAACGCGAGCACTCAGACCTGCGCCTCTTCCGCTCTTAGTGCTGCGTTACGCTCAGTCCCTCAAATTACCTTCCAGATCTTCTCTTTCTCTGCGTCTAATCTGCTATAAAACTGAAATGTTGGCGGTTTTCCTTTGGTTCCTATATTTTCCATTTCTAGAAAAGCATGTTTCATGCCTTTTCAAATTTGTTCCCTTTTTCCTGCTTTCTCTTGCTTTCACTGTGTTTGTTGCTTTCTTTTACCTTTTCAGTCATTTTAAACCTGTGCATTTGATAGTCTCGTTCATATTCTTCCATTACGCCCCGATCTTATGTTTCTACCGCGCATGCTCATTGTGCCTGTGTTCTCTCTTGTGGACGTTTATTCTCCTGTGTGGTGTATGAAGGTTTGAGGCGGTTTTCTAAATCGTGAATTTATCCTCAGCAAGGAAGTCTGGATTTCTGCGTGAGTTTCTGCATCAGAAGTTTCGTTGGCCCTCTGTGTGTCCGGGGATTCCCTGTCATGTTAACTTGGCACCTCGATGATTCTGCCCCCACCCGGCGCAAGGCACAGGCTGGGTTCCGGCCTCCTCTCCACCCCCTCCCTCCATGCTGACTGCTTTTCTCAGACCCCCTTTCTCAGGCAAGGGAGCTCTTCAAGGTCCTAGGCTCAGTGTGGGGTCTCAGCCCCAGATTTCCCACCTCCGTCCTGTGCAAGGCCATGTGTGCTGTCCATGAAGGAATGTGGAGGCCCTGACTCCCACACTCTAATTCTGTGTCTTTGGGTCCACTTAAAGGGTGACTTCTCAGAGCAGCCTTGGCATCAGCTCCCAGCGGTGACCGTGACTTTTCCTCTCTTCATTCTGGAGGTCTGGAGACCCCCCCCCTTTCTTCCTTCTGGTCTTGGCTTCAGGTTGTCTTAGGTCGATGTGTTTTATACAGTACTTCTGTGCGCCCGTGGTGAGGGGTCCCCACCCTGCATCCATCTCACGCACCATTCATTCATTCATTCATTCATTCATTCAGAAGATTCTTGCCCAGTGCCTGCTGTGTAGCTGGCAGTTATAAGACCTGACACAGACGTGAGCAAAGCACATGAGCTCTTGCCCTCCCGCACCTCAGGGGAAGCCAGCGATCATGGGGTGGGCCCACCACTTCCTCTTAAGACGAGGTCTTGTATCACCTGCACTGTGCCTGGACTCACACGGCAGGTCTGGACTCTTCGAGCCCAGGGTCCTTCGTGTCAGTCTCTTACGCGCACACCTTAGGACGGGTTGTCACCCAGATCTGCTGCCCCCTAACCTGTGCTGTGGGAGCCACTGCCCCCCATGCTGTCAAGTCCTGCCCTCCGCAGACTTTCCCTATGGTTTTTTGAGACCCTTGTCCCTCGAAGTCTCCTTTTCTCTCCCTGTTTTCCAGCCCAGCTCCCTCCAGCCCCTGGCCCCACTACCTGTTCAGCCTGCACCGACCTCTTCCCCAACGCTCAGTCTCCCCCTCCCGCCTGTCCCCAGGCCTCCTCCAAACCACTGCCTCTCTTCACTCACTGAGCCGGGCGTGGTGGCACATGCCTGTAATCCCAGTGGCTTGGGAGGCAGAGGCAGGAGGATCACAAGTTCGAGACCAGAGGCAGTCTGCGTAACTTAGTGAGACCCTGTCTCAAAAAGTAAAAAAATGGGCTGAGGGCACAGCTCAGTGGTCCAGCACTTGCAGAGCATGCATGTGTGAGGCCCTGGGTTCAACCCTCAGTACCGCCAAAAAAAAAAAAAAAACACCAAAAAAACCAAAAGCAAAACAACAACAAAAAAACAGATAATGGGCAGCAAGTTGTGCCACCAGGAGCTCCCGTGCTTGATCACACTCAGGTATCTCACCCACCTTCCCTCCTAGGTTTCTGGGTGGCCGGGCGTCTCTTGCTGACTTTGGTATCACCTCTCTGCTAAGCTGATCAGTCTCACTTGAAATTCATCAAAACTGCTCTCCAGGGAGTGTGCCGCACTGACAGCCATCCCTGAGGATAACCTGCCACGCGGCAAAAACACTTACTCTGTGATTCTCCTCCAGCCTCCTGCCAGCCACCAAGGCAGGTGCGCACTCACGGGCGCGGCCACCCCGTCCCCTGAGTTGTGGCTTCAGCTGGTATTGCACTGAGCAGTGGGTGGCTGCCCGGTCTCTCCAGCCCCTCGCCAGAAAGGAAGTGCACCTCACCTTCCTCCTGGGCAGCCTCGGGTTCCTGCCTCGCCAAGCTCGGGCCATCTCTCCTGTCCCTCGCTGCGCCTCTCTCGCGTCCTCAGGACCCTCTGCCCTGTCATCCCTCCAGCCTCTCCCGCCTGACCAGCATGGAAAACCTGCCGCAACACCAGTCTCGCACCCAACTACGTATTTGGGAGCCAGCTCTCTGGGCCTCCTCTCCTTTCCACCTGGCAGTTTTCCACTTTGAAAGGCAAGGTTTCTTACACCTCCAAAGTTGATGGCTGTCGTCTCAGCAGGCTCCAAGCCTGGACCTCCACACTTTCCATGCAATGTCCACCCTCCCCCCACCCCGAGCCTCCAGCCTAGAAGCTGCTTGAATGGACGGAGTGAAGGTTGGATATTCGGAGCAAGTTTAGGGTAGCAAAATGGGATGAAAGGGTCCAAATGGAGAAATTTTTGGAAAGCTAATTATAACTTTTCCTAATTTTAATTTTATCGTTCAGTAAGCCTGATTTCGATGATTCTGATTTTTCAAATGTATTTCAAATTCCTCTAATTCCTGACTTTGGAACGTTAAGCAGAATTTGATTACTAGAAACCCAACAGCATTTACAGAATTCTCTCCTCGGTGCTGTGCTTCACGCATCTGATGACAGACAGCAAAATTAAAACCTTTTAAGGCAAATAGAAATATCTCAAAACAAAACCGAAAGGAAATGAACAGATTATGGCGCACGCACACATCCTAATAGAGAGCGGTATTTTGATGTATTTCAAAATCTAATTTCCGGTATCTTGAAAAGTTTACTCATTTTATTCAAAGTAATAAAGCCATGTTTCTCCCAGAGGACAATCATAATTGCCCCAAAGAAAAGCTCCAAATGTTGAAGACCTGGTTTTCTTCAGGTGTGGCTCCCACCCACGAGGGGAGGGTTCCCCCTGACGGTGGCCTCAAACCCAGCTGCGCGGCTCCTCTGCCCATCAGACCGTGGCCCCTGGCCCCTGCATTGCCCCATGGGGCACAAAGGCCTCAATAGAGAGAAGTCAGGAGGTGCTGCCCACTGAAGAAAGAGCTGCCCCATGGACCCACACAAGCCTGGCCAGTGGGGAGCCTCCCTTGCTGGGGTCCCAAGTACCTCTCTAAAGAGCCCCGCACATTTCTGGAGTTCTTCCTAAGTGAATGTAGTGGGCGTGCCACCCCCCTGCCCCGAGACTCTCTCATCCCCTGGAGTCACCAGCCCTGTGCTTTTACTGCCTCAGCTACTGCTGGCTTTAGGGTTGTTATTGTTGTTAGGTGCCATCAAGTCGAGTCTGACCCATAGCAACCCTACGTAGAGCAAAACAAAACACTCCCCAATTCTGTGCCAGGCACACGATCTTATTTATGTTTAAGCTCATTGTTGCAGACACTATGTCAATCCATTTAGATGAGGGTCTTCCTTTTTTGTTGTTGACCTGCCACTCTCCCAAACATGGTGTCCTTCTCCAGGGATTGGTCCCTCCTGACTACATGTCCAAAATACATAAGATGCAGTCTAGCCATCCTTGCTTCCAAGGAGCACTCTGGTTGAACTTCTAGGACAGATCTATTGGTTCTTTTGGCAGCCCATGGCATATTCAATATTCTTCTCCAGCACCATAACTCCCGTGTTCAATGCCCAGCTTTCACAACCATATGGTACAACTGAAAATATCATGGCATGAGTCAGGTGCACCTTTGTCTTCAATGTGGTATCTTTACTTTTCAGTACTCTAAAGAGATCGTTTGCCTCAGCTTTTCCCATAGCAATGTGTCTTTTGATTTCTTGACTGCTCCTTCCATGAGTGTTGATTATAGAACCAAGTAAAGCAAAATCACAGACAACCTCAATCTTTTCTCCATTTATTGTGATGTTGCATACTGGCCCAGTCATAAGGATTTTTATTTTGTTGATGTTTAGTCACAGCCCATAGTGAAGGCTGTGATCTTTGAACTTCATCAGTAAATGTTTCAAATCCTCTTCACTTTCAGAAAGCAGAGTTGTGTCATCTGTATAACACAGGTTGTTAATGAGTCTTTCTCCAATTCTGATGCTGTGTTCTTCTTCATAAAGTCCAGCTTCTTGGATTATTTGGTCAGCGTATAAATTGAAGAGATATGGTGAAAATATACAGCCTGACGCTCACCTTCTCAACTTTAAACCAGGCAGTGTTTCCTTGTTCTATTCAAACAACTGCCTCCTGGTTCATATATAGATTCCTCATTAGTACAATTAAGTGCTCTGGGATTCCCATTCTTTGAAGTGTTATCCATAATTTGTTATAATCCATGGAGTCAAATGCCTTTGTATAGTCAATAAAACATACACATCTTTCTGATATTCTCTGCTTTTAGCTCTCATCCATCTGACATCAGTAATAATGTCCCTGGTTTGCTACCCTCCTTCTGAATCTGGCTTGATTTTCTGTCAGTTCCCTGTCTATATACTGCTGCAGTTGCTTTTGAATGATCTTTAGTAAAATTTTGCTTACATGTGATAGTAATGATATTGTTTGATAGTTTCCACATTCAGTTGGATCCCCTTTTCTGGGAATAGGACTTACTGTGGGGGCTTGTGTGTTGCTATGAGGCTGAAAGCTATGCCACTGTTATCACAGATACCAGCAGGGTCACCCCAGGGTGGACAGATTTCAGCTGAGCTTCCAGACTAAGACAGACTAGGGAATAGGACCTGGTGACCCACTCCTGAAATAACTAGCCATTGAAAACCCTATGAATACCAAAGAAACACTGTCAGATATAGTGCTGGAAAATGAGCCCCCCAGGTTGGAAGGCACTCAAAAGACTACTGGGGAAGAGTTGCCTCCTCAAAGTAGAATCTACCTTGATGACAGAAAAGGAGTAAAGCCTCAGGGATTTCCCTTTGCTGATGTGGCACGACTCAAAATGAGGAAGAAACAACTGTAAACATCCATTAATAAATGGAACATGGAATGTACATCGTTTGAATGTAGGAAAATTAGAAGTCATCAAAAGGAAAATGGAGCACATAAACATTGACATTATAGGCATCAGTGAGCTAAAATGGACCAGCATGGGCCATTTTGAATCAGGTAATCATATGGTCTACTATGCTGAGAATGATAAACTAAAGAGAAATGCATTGCATTCATCATCAAAAAAGACATCTCAAAATCTGTCCTGAAACACAATGTGGTAAGTGATAGAATAATATCCATATGCCTACAAGGAAGGCCAGTTAATATGACTATTATTCAAATTTATGCACCCACCACTAAAGCCACAAATGAAAATAGGGAAGATTTCTGCCAGCTTCTGCAATCTGAAATAAATCAAATATGAAATCAGAATGCCCTGATAATCACTGGTGACTGGTGACTGCAAAAGTTGGAAACTAAAAAGCAGGCTTAGTAGTTGGAAAATATGACCTTGCTGACAGAAATGAAGCTGGCAATTGCATGATAGAATTTTGTCAGACCAATGACCTTTCATAGCAAACATATTTTTTCACCAACATAAACAGTGACTATACACATGGACTTCCTCAGATGGAGCACAGGAACTGAATTGACTACGTTTGTGGAAAGAAACAATGGAAAAGCTCCACATCAAATGTCAGAACAAGACCAGGTGCTAATGGCAGATCAGACCATTAACTTCTCATATACAAGTTCAAACTGAAACTGAAGAAAATTAGAACAAGTGTTTCAGAGCCAAGGTATGACCTTGAGTATATCCCACCTGAATTCAGAGACCACCTCAAGAACAGGCTTAACGCGTTAGACACAAATGATAGAAGACCAAATGAGTTGTGGCATGACATCAAAGACATCATTCATGAAGAAAGCAAAAGGTTATTAAAAAGGCCAGAAAAAAGGAAAAGACCAAATTACATATTAAAAGAGATTCTAAAACTTGCCCTTGAATGTCCAGCAGCTAAAGTAAAAGGATGACATGAGGAAGTTAAGGAACTAAACGGAAGATTTCAAAAAGCAGCAGGAGAAGACAGAAACAAATATTATAATGACATGTGCAAAGAGCTGGAGGCAGAAAACCAAAAGGGAAGTACACACTCTGTGTTTCTCAAGCTTAAGGAAGTGAAGAAAAAATTCAAGCCTTGAGTGGCAATAGTGAAAGATTCTACAGGGAAAATATTAAATGATTCAGGAAACATCAAAAGAAGATGGAAAGAATACACAGAGTCATTATACAAGAAAGAATTGGTAGATGACCAACCATTTCAAGAAGTTGCATATGAAGAGGAACCAATGATATTGAAGGATGAAGTAGAAGCTGCTTGAAGGCATTGGCAAAACACAAGCTCCAGAAATTGATGGAATACCAATAGTGATATTTCAACAAACAGATGCAGCACTAGAGGAGCTAACATGTTTATGCCAAGATATTTGGAAAACAGCTACCTGGCCAACGGACTGGAAGAGGCTTTAGGATAGGATTCTGTTTAAAGGAAGGATTGTGCAGCTAAGAATAGGTCGATCCTCAAAGTCCCTTAAAGTCTGCTAGGTATCTCCATCCTGTGAACCAGAGTGACTTAACCATGCATCTCTGGCATGCTGGCCAGAGGGAGTGTGGGTGCCTGACAGTCATCCTGTATAAAACAAGGACAGGACAGAGATAGGGGCATGTAAAGGATGAATGAGAAACAGCTTCATTTTCTTCCCCCAAATTCTACCCCATCACTCCCTGTGTGTAGGAAGAGATGCTGCTGCTTTAATTAGGTTTCATCAAACTCTGAATCCAGGGCTGGGGATAGCTCAGTGGTAGTGCACTTGCCTACCATGTGCAAGGCGCTAGGTTCAATCCCTAGAACCATTTAAAAAAAGAAGAAAGAAAAGAAAGCCTGCGTCCATTGCTCAGGGGTTGCTGGGAGGCACATGATGCTCAATGAGACTTAGGCCAAACCAGCAGGAGGAAGGGCAGCCCAGCGCAGCCCCAGCGCTGCCAGGAAGCGTGGGAAGATGCATCCTTCCCCATCCCCAGGCGCTCAGTTTTGTGGTTCCAGGTCTGACCAGGAGATGAGGAACCTCTGCCCACAGTGAAGAAACTGCTAGAGCAAGTGTTCCCCACTAGAGAGGTGGGGCGATGGCCATGCTGCCTCCTAGGGAGACCAGAAGTTCTGGTTCTCCCTCCATTGTGTCCTAGAGCAAGTCCACCTGTGTCGTGCTCATTGAGTGGTGGCTTGAGAGGGAGGTGCGAGGAAAGCTGGTGGACAGAGGGACCCACGGAGGGACCCCCAGCAGGAAAACACCCCTGCAGTCAGGGGACATGCACAGGTGAGCATCGGCAGGTGTTAGCAGCACCCAGGGCTAATCCAACGTCCCACCTAGGGATTCGAGTCAAGGTCTTGTTCTTTAGATGCTGAGACATAGGTGGGCTCCACCAGAGGCAAGGTTAACCAGACCCGTGCCTTTATGAAGCAGTGTGGTGGGAGCCCCTAAGTGAAGAATCGTGGTATGGTCTGAATAGGTAGTGTCCCCAAGGCTCACATGTGTGAACACCTGGGCCCCAGCTGGTGGCACTGTTCTGGCTGGCTGCTATGGAAACCTTGATGGTGGGACCTGGCTGGAGAGGTAGGGCGGTCCTTGGGGGTATGTCTTCCCCTAGACCCCTCCTGTAAGCTCTCTCTGCCTCCTGTCTGCTGTGATGTGAACACCCATTCCCCACTGCATGCTCCTGCTGCCATGACGCTCTGCCCAACCACATGGGACCAGCTAGAAATGGACGGGGCCCTCCGAAACCATGAGCCAGAGCAACCCTTTCCTTCCTTTTCAATTCGTCAGGTATTGGGTCTCAGCAACGTGGAAATGACTGATACAAATAAAATCAGGCCTTACCCTGTGGCTCAATAGAAACAGTCCCAGAAATTTATATGAAGATTATTCACCAACTAAGAAAATTAAAGAGAAAAAAGAAACTTGGGAGCGAGGGACGGATGGAAAGAGGGAGGAAGGGAGAGAGAGAGAGAGAGAGAGAGAGAGAGAGAAAGAGAGAGATTGAGAGAGAGACTTAAAATATAAAACTGTAGGAGGGTAACGGATTATACTATAATAACCAAATAAGTGGTTTCTATGTTTTCCTTAAGAACTGTGCCCCTAAGATGGCCGTGTGTGTGTGCACACAGACATGTCGGAAGGCAGCATGCAAATATGAGAACAGTTACAGAATGGGGTTGTTGAGTTGTAGGCAACTTTGCTCCTTCTTCACAAGTTTTCTTTATTCTCTAAGTTTTATTAATTTCCTTTAGTTTCTTTCTTCCTTTGATATCATGGTGGATTCATAGGATACTGCACAGCTAGCACAGAGGGGTCACACACACCCCTTACCCAGCAAGTTCCCCTAGTGACTTCATCTGTGTAACTACAGTATGTCAGCAAAACCTGGAGATCAATCCTGGGCAGTGTGTGTGAGTAGCTGTCATTATAACCTTGGCAACACTTTGTACGACTTATGTAAAGAAAACTATGCCACTACAAAACATGAGTGCACGCTCCCATCAGCAAGTGCGTGAGAACTTGGGCTCAGTCAGTCCTGGGGCTGGTGAGGCCAGCTGGCCCCCGTTACCTGTACATGCAGGGGCTCTGGGGATATCAGACGTAATCTCAGTCATCCCATATTTACGATGATCAGCTGCAACCTCAGTCATCCTATATTTACGACGATCGTACCTGGTACTGTGCCATGCGTAGGCAGAACACAGTAGGGAACGTAAATGGCCCCTGCCCTTTAGATGAGGTTGTGTTTGGAAGTCAGAGAGCAGGAGTGTCAGATGTGGACAGCAGAGGCAGGACAGCAGCGGGCAGGGTCACTGCATGTGTCTGGTGGTTGGAAAAGCTTGGAGAAGCGAGTCCAGGAGGACCCTGGACAGAGATGGGCATCATCAATGACCACATGAGCAGAGAAAGGGGTCTGAGAGTTCCCCTGCGGCCTGGCGGGCACGGGCGCACAGCAGTCAGGCCCCCTGGACTCAAGGCTCGAAAGCAAATGACATGGCCGCGGCCACTTAGTTTGGTTCCTTGTTTGCACACTGAGGCCGTCCGGGTGCTGAAGCGCAGGCAGGCGCCTCGTGGCTGGTCACTGTGATTCTAACCTGGACTGCCCATGAGTGACCGGTGTTCCAGCAGCTCCCATCCTGTTCCTTTCATCCCATGCTGTGACAGCTGGATTGAGGGACCGTTCTTCCTGTTGATTCTTTGTTGTCTGACCACAAACCAGCCCCCTCCAATGCCATTTCTAGGCAACCATGATTGTTGTCTTCTCTGAACGGCCGTACTTGCCCTGGTCCAGTGTCCCCTTTGCTCCAGGCTCAGGCCCTCAGCCTGCCTTTAGATTGGACCAGACCAGAGCGAGCGCCACACGCCTGAGAGTGTGTGAGGGAAGGGCCATGCTGTCTGCGGACGGCGATGCGTCTGAGCACAGGGCCTGGAGACCCTGCAGGAAGCCAGGCCGTGAGCTCCTCAGATGGACGTTGGAGTCCACCGCAGCCCACAGCTGTTCTTCCTCCCACAGAGTCTAAAGCAACTGCCCACCCCAGCTGGAGGGTGCAGGGCTGGGCCCCGGGAATCACAGGCCCTCTGAGAGCCCAGTGAAAACCATGGCCACACAGCCACACGCTGCAGAAGAGAGCACAGCTCAGGGGACGCGTGGCCCCCACCCAGGGCCCTCCTCAGGCGACCCACGGAGTCCTCTCCGCTGGGGCTGGTGGACAGTGAGGGAGCCCAAGCTGCCCTCGGGGGACGAGGCCTCCTGTGTCCGCTCCTGCCGCCCTGTGCGTCCACCTGCCGCACTCTGATCTGCACTTCTCCACAGGGGACACAGAAGGTTCTCCATTTAGTGCAGAAGTGCCCCAGTCCTAAGAGAAGCTTCATGACTTGTCTGTCGTCTCTAGTGGGTGCGTGAAGAGGAATGTAAATGGCATCGCAGCCGCCCATCCCAGGCTGTGCCACACTCAGCCCTCCCTCGGCTCCCCTGGGTGGCCGAGGTCCCGACATCTCCCGCTGAGGATGGTCAACTTTGGCTGCACAGGCTCTGGAGGCCACAGCTTCCCCCACCCCCGGCCCCTGCCACCCTCCGCAGCAGAGAGACCCACACCCAAGTGTGTTCACAGGATCAGCCACGCCAGACGGGTCGACAGGCCCGAGTTCATCGCGAGCCAACACCCTTGTCTTCTGAAACGCTACCCAGAGCGCAGGCTCACAGAGTCACATGGGCCACGGACGCCTCCTCAGCGCTCCTCCGCGGCTCAAAGGCAGCAGAGCGGCCGTGTGATGTGGCAGTTGCCATAGCAACAAACTCAATTTTTATTCTGTATCAGGGTAAATGGTCACGTAGGACGGAGCAAAGCGCCGCCACCAGTGGCCAGGGTGGCCCCCTCGCGCCCTCCCCTGCCCCTCCTGACCTTTTCTAACATTTTCAGCTGCGTTTCATAAAAGCACATAATACGTTTTTCAGCTGCAGGGCCACGCCTGGCCATCCAAGGCCGGCCCTGGGCACGGTCCCCGGCCATGCTCTCCTAGGGAAAGGGAGGCACCGTGTTTGTGTCTTCACAGGCCACATGGCGGCTTCTGTGGGTTCCTCGGGGGCCCCGTTATCTTAGAATTGGAAGTTAGTTTCCATTTAAAAACCGCGCTCTGGAGCCCACAAGCAGTCTTAGCCTGTGGCCTCCTAGAGAGCCCCCTTCAGCCCCTCCACCCGTGAGGCTCAGAGACACAGAGAAGGAAGGAACTCAGAGAGAACAGGAGGCCACGTGGGTTATTCTAAACACCATAGTGGTACTCAAGCCATCTTGTTTGCCCCTGGGAAGAGACACACGTCACAAGTGGGGAAACTGAGGCACAAACAACAGGGAAGAAGCAAGTGACCAGGGTCAACCCCAGCAGCCTGGATCCAGAGCTGGCATCTCATTCCCTGAGTCGCCCCCCGCTGGCTCTGAGGTCAGGAAGGTCTCGACCCCTGCCTTTTGGTGATGAGAACTCTCCTGAGCTGGAGGAAACCCCACTGCAGGGATCGGCCTCCAGGTTCGCACGTGGTCTCCGACAGGCAGGCAGGTCCATGTGCACCTGGATGCCCTGTAGCAGTGCTGCCCAGCCCTCCCCACTCTTGCCGGGCTCCCACACGGCAGAGGGTGCACTGGGAGGGCTGCCCCACCCGGTCCATGCGAGACCCCACAGCCAGAACCACTCCGCCCTGGCCCTCCTTAGGCAACCCACGGAGTCCTCTCTGCTGAGGCTGGCGGACAGTGAGGGAGCCCGAGCTGCCCCCGGGGGATGCGGGCCTCCTGTGTCCACTCCTGCCACGCCATGCATTCACCCACTGCACTCTAACCTGCACTTCTCGACAGAGGACCCAGAATGTTCTCCCTTCAATGCAGAAGTGCCCCATTCCTAAGAGAACCTTGGTGACTTGTCTGTCGTCTCTAGTGGGCGTGTGAAGGGAATCTGAATGGCTCCAAAGGAGGGTCCCAAAGGGACGGTGGACAGGCTCAGGGCGCAAGGGGCCCTGCCTAGTTCCCTCTCCAGGATGGACGCTCATGGCGGCCATCCCACGGGCCCAGCATGTGGTGTCCGTCAGTCACTCCTCAGCGCAGCTGGAAGGGCACGTGGCGGAGGGTGCAGGCAGCTCTGCCAGCCCCGTCCCACCATCCTCCTGTTTCTTCTGGAATATTCTCCACAGTGTATTCAGCCATGGGATCTCGAGTCTGTCTCTTGACCCGTGAGAAGTTAGCATGCGTCCTCATGGTTGCCGTGTCGCCAGCATCTCACACGATGCCTGGCCTGGGGCAGGAACTCACTGAACACGGCTGACATGGGCAAGGCTGGGCACACCACACTGTGGGGTGGACACCACCTCACGCCAAACACCGTGGACCACACCACCTTTCCCAGGGCTAGAACCCTGGGGAAAAGCAGGCCCACCATCAGCACATTAGTCCTCTGCGGAGCCGGCCCTGCCTCCTGCGCCACAGTGGAGGCCCCTCAGTACCCGCCCCGCTTCAGGCGCGGGCCCCGCCCACCAACATCCACCTCTGCCTCCATGTACCGATGAGAGCCCCTCCACCCCTGTGCCTAAATCCATGTTGTTGTTGTTGTTGTTGTTAGGTGCTGTCAAGTCAGTATCTGACTCATAGCAACCCTGCCTTACCAGCTGTGGACTCTTAATGTTGGTATAAATTTAAAGATCCTCTATTAGCAAGGAGAACGCCACAGAATATAGATGTTGAAGAAAGAAGGCAAAGATAATGAGACAATATATCTTAAAGTTAGTTTAGACAGAGCCCAACACATAATGTTGTTAGGTGCAGTCGAGTCGGTATCTGACTCATAGCAACCCTGTGTACAACAGGGGAAACACTATTGTCAGTGCTTCTCTGTTGTTCATAGGGTTTTCAATGGCTGATTGATTTTTGGGAGGGGGTTAGGTGCACCACGGCGCATGCAGTGTAGCACTTGTTGTTGTTGTTAGGTGCCGTCGAGTCGGTATCCGACTCATAGCGACCCTCTGTACAACAGGGGAAACCCTATTGTCAGTGCTTCTCTGCTATTCATAGGGTTTTCAATGGCAGATTGATTTTTGGGAGTGGGTTGCCAGGTCCTTCTCCCAAGCCTACAGCACCTGGTGTTCCCAGGCGGTCTCCCATCCAGGTACTAACCAAGCCCGACCCTGCTTAGCTTCTGAGATCTGACGGGTTAGGATGCCACAGGGCTACGGCTGCAGGCCCTAACTCCATGGGCATGACAAAATCAAGGCTGTAGTGACCAACCAGCATAACACAGAATACAGTCAAATGCTAGATTCAAAACAATCACACTCAAATAGACATTGCCACAGAATTAGCGAGGCCGGGACGTACCTTGCTTGTTACTGTGTGTCGTTGAGAGACGGGATCACCACATGGAAATTGCCCAGAAACCAGGCCCGCTGCACCAATGTCCCCAGCACCTGGTGGAGCTGTGGGAATTCAGTCCAATGTGAATAAACAGGCGTCCAGTCCTGGCCAACGCGCTGCCAACGGAGGTGCAGTCTAGATGGAGAGTGGCAGAGCCCCTGATGGACTCTTCCATGTGCAGCCTGTTGAGACACAAAGGTTGCGCAGCACAGTCCACCTGTCCTTCATTCTTCCCATGACAGGATGCCCTGGCTCACCATGGCCGCCCCCAGTCCGTCCTCATTCCAATAGAACCTGCCCCTTCACAGGGCTCTTCCGGAAGACAGGAGCCTCAGCCACAAAGCCTGGCCCTCCATGCTCCCTCAGAGATGGCTCTCGGGCCCCACGCTGGGGCCTGGGCGAGCAAAGTGCCCCCTCCCCTCCTCACAGCTGGGCCTGCCCGGCCCAGGGCCTCCCACCGCAGCCAGGCTCCCTGAGCCAGGAGCTGCTGCTGGACCCCTGCCACCCATCAACCTTGGTCTCCATGTCCCCGGGATGCCACACACAGCACGGCAAATAGGCCAAGCCCCACAGCCAGTTACTCTCATGGTTCCAAAAACCAAGAGGCCAAGCCTCTTCCACAGGCCCTGAGGAGGGCCTTCCTCTGCCCTCAGCTCACGGTGGCCTGTGAGGAGTCCCTCCCGTCTCTGCCTCCCTTGTCCCCTGAGGAGGGCCTTCCTCTGCCCTCAGCTCACGGTGGCCTGTGAGGAGTCCCTCCCGTCTCTGCCTCCCTTGTCCCCTGAGGAGGGCCTTCCTCTGCCCTCAGCTCACGGTGGCCTGTGAGGAACCCCTCCCGTCTCTGCCTCCCTTGTCCCCTGAGGAGGGCCTTCCTCTACCCTCAGCTCATGGTGGCCTGTGAGGAGTCCTCCAGTCTCTGCCTCCCTTGTCCCCTGAGGAGGGCCTTCCTGTGCCCTCAGCTCATGGTGGCCACCTGAATCCTTGGCCTGTGAGGAGCCCTCCAGTCCCTGCCTCCCTCGTCTCCCACAGGCATTCTCCGGTTGCCACCTTCTCTCCTACCATTGTATTCTAGGTGCCATGCTCTGGTCTATCGGCATATTTTTAGGTGCCGTGTCCGGTCTCTTACATCAGAAAGCACCAGGAGGAAGGAGGGCAGCGGGCGCCCGTGTCATGGCGACTCTCAGTTGGTTTGCACAGACAGACCTCGTCTTCCCCTCATTTTCTGTGAGACAGAGGACGTGTTCAAAGCTAACGAGGCTGCTGTGCGTACAAAGCCTTTATTGAACCACGGCTCGGTTTCTTATTTTAATGAGGGCATAAAGCAAAACGAAGATTCTTAAGAAGGAACTGTATTCCTTTGACAGGCGTCGGACCCATGCTAATGTTTCACTGCATCATCAAATCCTGCCTCCGTTCCGTGGCAGAGGCGCATCGCGTCCCTGCAGGCACAGGCGAAGGCTGAGATTGGTGTCACAGGGGCCCCTCGGGGCTTGTTTCCGCACCAACTGCACGAGTCTGCCTGACCCCACCACAGAGCACCACAGCCCGAGTGTCTAAGCGGCAGAAGCCCAGATCTCTCTGCTCTGGAGGCTGGAATTCTGAGGTCAAGTTCTGGAGGGCCAGGTCCCCCCCAGACCTCCCTCCTTCACCCTCTGAGTCCTTGCTGGCCATCTGTGTGACAGTGTCCTGGCCTCCTCCTGTAAGGCCACCAGTCCTGCTGGGTCAGGACCTGCCCTGTCCTACCTTAACAGTCTCTGTAAGACCTCTCCAAGCGAGGTCCTGGGGTTGTGCTTCATATACGAACTTCGAAGGACACAGTTCAGCCATGATGCTGACCATAGTCGAGTCTAATCTTTGGCGTCTCAGTAAACTGAGGGTTCCTTCAGGCAGTAGTTATAAAAGATAGAGTTGAGCTGGGTGCAGAGGTGCACACCGTAATCCCAGCAGCTCGGGAGGCGGAGGCAAGAGGATCGCAAGTTCGGGACCACAGGCAATCTGCAAAACTTAGTGAGACCTTGTCTCAAAAAGTGAAAAAAGAAAATGGGCTGAGGGCACAGCTCAGTGGTCCAGCACTTGCAGAGCATGCAGGCGCGAGGCCCTGGGTTCAACCCACAGTACCGGGAAAAAAAAAAAAAAGCTAACATCTCAGAAATACATCTATGTGATTTTCCTCTCTCATGTCAAACAATAAATCAAAAAGTAAAAATTCTACCAAACCAATCAGGGAGAACAAATAAACAATAAACAACAAATAAATGCATGAGACTTAGTGTATATTTTAGAAGTAGGATGAGACGGCTTTGTCTAACCTCCTGTTAACTCCACGGCGTGGACGGGACCATCTACCGTACCAGTGATGTAAGAGCTACTTCATGGTGCCAGTGGCTGACATGTGGCCGTTGGTCATGTTCCTAGTAGAGAGATCCCCTACCCAGGAGCAGGGGGGTTTCCGTGGGAAGTGGGTGAGAACACTCCTTCCTCCCACAGATGGGATGACCGTGGCGTGGATACCACGTGGAGCAGACGGTAGGGGTGGGGTCTAAAAATGTTCTTGGTATAAAGTGTTTTGGTATAGGAGGCCATAAAGCAAAATGAAATATGTATGATTTTAAGAAGAAAAGATGGTAGCCGCAAGATGGTACGTGGTATACGTATGCACGTGCTTGTGGGTTAACATGTAGGTGTGTTCTTGTTTGTTGGGGCATGCGTGTGAGCTCCTGCTGTTTTCTTGAGAGCAACACTTTTGGCCACACCTTAACCATCATTTGAAAGCATGGGGTTAAACAACTATTCCATTAGGGAGCATTACCGCATGCTAATCACACGGATCTTGTGGCCCCGCGTAGGAGTCCCACCTTCACTGTTGCGAGCAGACACGGTCACTGTGAAAATCCCCAATCCCTGGGGGGTCCCTTAGGCTGCAGGCCCCCAGGGAGGAGCTGTGGGGAGCAGAGCTTTTTCCAGCATATGCTTACAGATTCCTGGAGAGACGGGCGAGTTCCAGCCCAGGCTGAGAGCCTGGCATGGGCTTTCTGCACTTGGTATAAAGTGTGTGCACTACTACTGTGTTGGGAAAAGGTTGTCTTTTTCCGTGCAGCTTATTGGCTGGCGAAGGTCTTTTCATTTTGGTGGGGCAAGTACAGTAATGAATGTATTTGAGAAATGTCAGTGGGACCTCATGAGCCTGCCTTCACTGGCAGCCTAAAAGGAACCAATCATTAAACAGCTAACGTCCAGATTTCTTCTAAGTGAATGCAAACAAATTCTGGCCCTCAAACCCCTGCTAAATATACAATGTTCAATTTTTAATTTCCAGTCCATCTTAGATTATGAGAATGAAAAACAATATTTAATCCCTCGTTAACACATGAATGAGCGGAAGCTGTCATTTCCAACCAGACAATAACAGGATTATCTCAAGAACTGTCAGTTTATATGAAAACATTATGTTGCCCAAATTTTCATAAAAATTAGCAATGGATAATATTCAAGATCGGAGCAATAGAAAAAGAAAAATCTGCGTTCATGGTAATAAATATTCATATTTGTCTGCTCAGGAGATGAAAATCTAATCAAGGGTCTATTGATGCGCTGGTTTTTTTTTTTTTTTTAACCAAGACGTTTCATCTAAATTGGGTTTGATATGGAAATTAGTCTCACTCAAAGTCCTCCGGCCGGGGCCGTGAGCTCACTGGGATGGTGGGCGGGGGTCGTGCCTCAGATCCTCTCCCGGCATATGCCGCTGCACAGCGCGGTGTTTAGGTCAACCATACCCTCCGTTCGGGGACCTCGGAGGTTAGACCACGGGGTGCTTGGGACCCTGCCCTTTTGAAAGGAAAAAAACCAGCATAATTCCATGCCAGTTAACTGTTAGCTACTGCAGGGTTAACATTGACTGGTTTTGCTTTTGTTGACAATTACCATAAATCCGAAGACACTCTGCATGAAATATGTATACTTTTAAAACGAAAAGATGGTAGCCACAGGTTATTACGTGGTATACGTATGCACGTGCTTGTGGGTTAACATGTAGGTGTGTGCTTGCATGTTGGGGCATGTGTGTGAGCTCCCGCTGTTTTCTTGAGAGCAATGCTTTTGGCCACTCCTTAACCATCATTTGAAAGCATAGGGTTAAACAACTATTCCATTAGGAAGCATTACCGCATGCTAATCACATGGATCTTGTGGCCCCACGTAGGAGTCCCGCCTTCACTGTTGCGAGCAGACATGGTCACTGTGAAAGTCCCCAATCCCTGGGGGGTCCCTTAGCCTGCAGGCCCCCGGGAGGATCTCTGGGGAGCAGACTAGCTTACACTCACAGATTCCTGGAGAGACGGGCGTGTTCCCGCCCAGGCTGAGAGCCTGGCATGGGTCTGTCAGTGGAGTGGTCTCACAGAGCCCTGCCAGGAAGCCTCAAGGGGTGCTGTATTGCCCCCTTCTCACATAAACAGAATTTGGGGGGGCACTGTCAACCTGTCAGAGGGCAGCGTGTCTGTGCTGGTGCCGGCTTCAGAGGCATGTTCCTGACGGCTTTCCATTCCCCTCTCCGAGGAGCCAAGCAGGGCTCATAGTGGGAGATTCTGACTGGTTAGGGGAAGCCCATGGGAATGTGGTTCCTAAGGATGGCAGTTTCCAGTCAGACGTCACCTCTCCATGCTGGGCAGGCGTGCTGGAGAGGACGGTACTGAACAGTGAAGGTGGCTTCAGGATCCAGTGTGTCTCTAGCACCAGCTCCATGGTCCACAGAACCTCCCAGCCCCTCCCCACAGCCCACCAAGACCACCTTCCTCCACGTGGTTCCCTGAGTTCCTGACGCTGATGTTGGGTCCAGAGATGTTCGTTCTTCCTCGTGCCGCAGGTGGCACATCCTGAGACGGCACAAGCAGGGATGCGAGGAAAGCCAGGTTCACTGTGCTCAGTGCGGGGTTTCTGCTCACAGACGGCACCATGTCCTAGCCCACTTCAGCACGCTGAGGACCGCCAGCCTCTGCCAGGGCACTGTGCCCCGCTGACAACACCAATTTGATGTGGGTCCCTGTGCCTCTGGGCCAGCCACTGCCTTCTCTGGGCTCCTGGGGTGGCTGCCAGCACTCACCTGTCCGAGCCCTGTCCCCTCCCTGTGGCACATGGTGCCCACACAGCTATCCGTGACCTTTTCTCCTGGGAAGTTCCTCTGCCCTGGCATGCAGGGGGAGTCTGTGCTGCCTCCAAGCACCAGCAGCAGCCTTCCCAGCCCGCCTCACACCTGGGGACGGGGCAGCCTCCCCGACCCTGTCCACACTACTCACCTTCCAGAGAATACCCCGTGTGGACACAGCTGGCGGCCATGCGGGTGTCCCCTTCGGAGAGTGTCCATTCCAGTCCTTTGCCCACAGGGGAACTCTTAGACAACTGGCCCACTTGCTCAAGGAAGTGACAATTTGCCACAGCAGAACATAGTGTGAGATTTAGACGCACGGCCTCTTTCCTGTGACGGCTCTGTCCAGGATCCCAGCACAAACTCGTCTTCTCGTGCTGAGACCCTGGGTCCTGAACCAGGGTGCAGAGAAAAGGCGGCGCCCTCTTCAGTTGGCCACGGGCCGCACCTGGAGCGGTGCAGACGACCACTCAGCGCGTAAACAGCAGACGTTTTCTGCCGAGGGTGGAGACCTGTAGGACCCCCTGGGGAGCTGTTCAGGCGTTCCTGTGCGGCTGCGCCAGGGAGAAGAGAGAAGCTTCGGAAGGTGGATCGGCTGGGAGGAGAGCCAACCTCAGGGTTCCTATGGGCTGGGGATCCGAGTAGATCCTGGCCAGGTTGAAAGGAAGGCTGGCAGGTGCTCGCACCGAGAGGAGTGACCAGAACAACTTGAGGTGTGCGGCAGGCGTGGTTCTGGCCACAGGATGTGGGCTGCTCTTCCCTCTAAGGACCACTGGTGGGATCCCAGCCTCTCAGGACCTCCCCTGTGCCAGCACTGCTGCCTCTTTTGTGGCCACTAGGGGTCAGAATTACACATCTCTTCTCCAGAGTCACCGGGATCCTGAAGTTAGGGGGACTCAATCCTCCACAAGTTGCCAGGAATTTGCCAGGATGTAAAGGATAAGATGGGAGAAAGATGGCGGGAAGAGATGGAAAAATAGACGAACGGAAAGCTCAGGAAAGATCTGGGATTGGAGTCCTGCTGCCTTCTAGAATTAAGACTTCTGAGACGCCACAGCAAGACCTGCGTGAGAAGTAGTTAGCACTGACTGACTGGCTCTCTAATACCGATGTCTGCACTGGAGCTCACTGTTGCCACATCTCACAGACATGCAGGACCTCCACAGGGTCTTCAGAAGTGGCCGGTGTATGTCCCCACCCCTGCTGTAAGCACTGGGAGTCCCCGGGAAGAAGCCCACAGGGGCTCCCTCAGTTCCCAGTTAAAGCTCATAGACTTACTCGCTTTCTCTTGTGTGAGGAGCTGTCCCCCGAGGGTCCCCAAGACCACTGTCCAGACCACCGTCAGCCTCTTCAAGGGGCTCCACAGCGGAACTCAGTGTCCCCAGTGTGGACCGTTGGTCCCTCCGGAAGTTTCCCACACACTCTCTAGAGTCACCAGCTGGGTTACAGGTGAAGCAGCCTCACCCAAGGGCGCTTGGTCCCCAGCAATGTCCCTGTGAGGCCCCAGCTACCACGGCATGTGAGGGGAGCGGGTGAGCCCACCCCACCCCACCCAGCAGTGCAGTACTTCAGCCGTGGCCCTGCCCATCAGCCATGGAACGGTCCCCAGCAAGAGGACATGGTGACATCTCAGGGCAAGGTTGTCCTCTCCCCAGCATCTGCACCTGGTCAAGAGGTCTCACGAAGAGCTCAGAGCCAGGGCAGCCTGAGGCACAGACGAAGGTAGGGTAAGGCCGGTGGCCCCACATGAAGCTCCACTGGCGCTCCAAGGAGGGGCGCGGGTGGGAGATGGTCACGGGCTCCTGGACACCCGAGTCACTCATCCCCTTCTCTCCAAGGACTCTTCTGATTTGCCTACGTGGAGCAGCCGCCTGGGCTCACGACACACTCTGTAGTCACCGAGCCCTCTTTCTTCACTCTGGTGCTAAGTGTCAACGGAGCCGCTCTCATCGGATGGAGTAGTTATGGGAAATCTACGCATTAAGAGATCAGTGAGAGGTCTGAGGCCCAAGCACTTCGCCCTCCCCGCTGGACTCCTAGACACCCCAAGACTTGCGAGGTGTGGTGGGCCTGTGCCGGGGCCAGCTAGTGCCCAAGCACACTCTCAGGGCCTCGCAGAGTAGAGTCCCTGAGGAAGCGTCTGTTGAAAAAGCTTACTGTCTCGAGTGAAAACTGTCTTGGCATCAGGAGGAAAAACGAGAGCTTTAGCTTCCCCACACTCATTTTAAAACTTAGTGCTTACAAATTTGGAATTACAGCCATTCCTTCCTTATCCATTATGATACATTTGCAGACCCCAGTGAATGTCTGAGCCCTCAGATAGTACTGAACCCTATCACTTAATGCCCTTTCCTTCCTAACTAAGCACATGCTGTGGCAGTGACCTTTTCAGTTTGAGGTATGACAGCAAAGTTACCCCAAATTTCTTTTCCCTTCTTTTTTTTTTTTTTTTTTTTTGTGGTACTGGGGGTTGAACCCAGGGCCTCGCGCCTGCATGCTCTGCAAGTGCTGGACCACTGAGCTGCACCTCAGCCCTTTTTTTGTTGTTTTTTTTTTTTTTACTTTCTGAGACAGGGTCTCACTAAGTTACGCAGACTGCCTCTGGTCTCGAACTTGCGATCCTTCCGCCTCTGCCTCCCGAGCCGCTGGGATTACAGGCGTGCGCCACCACACCCAGCTTCTTTTCCCTTCTTCACAATTCCATGGACAGAAAAGTCTTTCTGACCATGGACTGTAGCAACTTCAGCATGTGGTTTTTTTCTTTCCTTATTGAGAACTTTCACCTTTTCTCTTAGAGGAAACACTATATGGCTTCTTTGTGGCATAGCTGAATTGTCAGCATCCTTATTCTTGTGCTTTTGGGTCAATATTAAGTAAAATAAAAGTTACTTGAATACAAGCACTAGAAACAGAAACATGATCTGATAACTTACGGGTGGATAGCATATACAGAGTGGATACATTCAACAAAAAGAAGATTCATGTCCTGAGTAAGACTAGGCTGGACAGGGCAAGAGTTCATCACACTACTCACCACAGTGCACAATTTAAAAATAATGATTGGTTTATATCTGGAATTTTCCATTTAATACATTTGGAGTGATGTTGACTTCCAAGTGGGAAACTGAGGAAAGTGAAAGCTCTGATAAGGAGGGGATGAGGGAAGTGTCCTAGAGGTGCTGGGAAGCCCTACAGTTTTCATCACACAAGCCTTTATGAGTCTTAATCTGGCCCTACATGGAGCCTAGTCTGGAAACGGCTAGTGCTGAGGCAAGCATTGGGGAGGAGGTGTTGAGAGGTCTGACCTTATCTCTAATGCCCTGGTAATGTTGAACTAATCGTGTGACCCTTGCTGGCCCTAGTTTCTTTGTGCCTGAGAGAGCAAGAGTGGGCCATGGTTTGCAGACCCTTCCAAGTTGAACAGTCAAAAACACAGAAGCCACGTCTGTCTGGAGCAGCCAATATGTGGTCCTAATCCAACCTCAGTGAAGCTCTGCTGAGTGCGTGGGTTGGATGAGTAGGTGGTGAAGGGATGGATATGTGGATGGGTGGACAGGTGGTAGGTGGGTGGATGCAGAGATGGACATGTGTGGGTATGAGGACGGGTGAAAGGATAGGAAATGGATGGATGCATGGATGAGTGGTGGAAGAATGGATGGTGGATGGACGCTGGCATGGATGATGGGTGAATGGATGGATGAATCACAAGACGGGTAAACATGTGGGTGGATAGGTGGATTAGTGGGTGGGTGGGAAGAAGGGATGATGGCGGGATAGATGGATCGGCAGATGAATGAGTGAACGGGTAGATAAATGAGTGGGTGAGTGGATGAAAGAAGGATGGAGGGGTGGGCGTGTGGCTGAGTGAATGCACAGATGGGCAGATGGGTGGACGGGTGGAAGGTTGCAAGGATAAGTAGATGAGTCACCCTTTATCTCCAGGCCTGGGAGTCTCCTGCTGAGCAGCTGGAAATGAAGTCTCCCTTCATGTGTTGTATTGTTCTTCCTTTTGAAGACCTAAACCAGTTCTTGAAATTGGTAGTTTTATTAATTAAACCAGGGATGATATGGAGCATAGACAAAGCAGCTCAACAAAACTCTCCCCAAAACTGTGCCATGCCCAGCACTATGTCAGTGCTTCTCTGCTATTCATAGGGTTTTCAATGGCTGATTATTTCAGGCTTGTTTCAGAAGTGGGCTGCCAGGTGTTTCTCCCATTTTTACGGTGCTGGGGATCAAACCCAGGGCCTCCGAGAGCACAGAGCAATGCTACCAACTGAGCTAAACCCCAACAATTTCAAACTCTTAGAGGGCTACAAACCAGGTGCAGATGAGAATCGTATGCAGGTTGGATTCATGGTCAAGAGCTGGGCTCAGATGCCATTCATATCTGCATCTCACTTTGTAGCCCTCTAAAACTATTGAAGAAAGACATCATGTTTGGGAGAGTGGCAGGTCAACACAAAAGAGGAAATCCCTACCCCAGATGGATTGACACCAATTCCCTTACTCCAGGGAATTGTTAAAAGACTTTTAAAACTACTCTGTTATATATCACGATTATTGGTGTATGCCATATGATTATAATTGTATGTATAGTCACCAGGAGAGTTCAAAATGTAAAATGTGATGTAAACGATCAGGACCTAAAACATTCTATAATGGTACAGTTATTCAGAGAACACGCCCATCAAATTTTTAAAAATTAAAAGAAAAAGAGGGATGTGTAGGGAAAAATTGGGAGGAAATTGGCAAAAACTCCCAAACTGGGAAAACGGCTTTTGAATATCTGGTTTGTAAATTAGAAATCTAGGGAAAATGAAAGTAATTTGGTTGCACGTTTGTACAAAACTCTTCCTGACTGGACAGTTGGACTGAAAGCTGATTGGCTCAGGCCATTCCATTGGCGAGCTATATAAGGAGCTGTGCTGAGCCAGCTCAATCCTTTTTTATGCCTTTTCACCCTTTTCGCCTTTTTTGTCTTTTAACTAGTTCTTGACACAATGTCTGCAACAATGGGCTTAAGCATAAATAAGATCGTGTGCCTGGCACAGAATTGGTAAGTGTTTCGATCTGCTGTACATAGGGTTGCAATGAGTTGGACTTGACTCGACAGCACCTAACAACAACAACAATAACAACAAAACTATTGAAAGGGTGGGCTGGGATTTAGCTCAGTTGGTAGAGCGCTGCGCTGCAGTCTCTGAGGTCCTGAGTTCGATTCCCAGCACCACAAAAATGGGAGAAGGACCTGGCAATCCACTCCCAAGGCTATCCCGAAAGTCAGCCATGGAAAACCCTATGAGAGTCTCTATGAGTTGGATACCGACTCAATGGCACCTAACAACAACAACAACATTGAAAGGGTATAGATTAGAGTTGCATATATGTGATATATGCTTGTATACCCATGTGTGTGTGCATAAACATGTGTACATATGATAAGCAGTATGCGTCCATACATGTATGCCTGTGTATCTATGTACGTGTGTATAAGTGTATGTGTATGCACGGGTGTGCCTGTGTTCATGCAGACAAGCACAGCGTGTTTCTGGACATGTGTGCCTGTGTAAATGTGTGCATATGTATGTACCTGTGGACAAGCACTGTGTGTCCGTATGTGTGTGCCTGTGTACATGTGGATGCACACTGTTTCTGTGTGCGTGCCTGTGTACCTATGCACACATGTGCACAAGCATGTGCAAACATGGGGTGTGTGTGTATATGTGTGCTTGTTCATAGCGCTTGGGTACTGTGTATAACTGTTACGTATGTGTGTCTCTCTGTGTGTGTGGTTGCATACATGTGTGCATGCGTGTGTGCAGAGCTTGATTTCCTGTGCCCCCAGCAGCAGGCCCAGGGTGGGACTTGAGCCCTGCCTCATCACCTAGTTCCACACAATTCACACTTTCCCTCTGCTTAGGCCCCTGACGTCATCCTGGGCACTCACACAGAAGGAGAAGAAACAACGAAAAAGGTGTGTCTGACTGCACCCGGCATCTGCTCCGAGGGCACTCATGCAGACAGGGAAGGTGCTGGCTCCAAAGCGGAGATGGAGCGCTGTCAGTGGTAGCCCGAGGGAGGGCTAAGCGGAGAGCATCTGCCGCCCAGTGTCCTGGCCAGCGGGGCCTCTGGGCCTTTGTCATGCTAACTGCCCTCCCTGAACGCCCCATTGTCTGCCTCCTGAAGGCTGCGTGGTGATGTGATGTGGGCAGGCTGGCGTTGGTGTCAGCAGGACCAAGGGTCGCAGCCCCAGCTGGCCAGTTCCGCCACATGGAGCCACAGCCAGCCTCGTGCACGCAGGCCCCTGCCAGATGAGGACCTCCCTGTGGGCACCTATGTAGGGTGGTTTGTGTCACTTATTTTTTCTTTGCCTGCAGCAGTAGCCCTGTGGCATCCGATCCTGTCAGATCTCGGAAGCTAAGCAGGGTCAGACCTGGTTAGTACTCAGATGGGAGACCACCTGGGAAAGCCAGATGCTGTAGGCTTGGGAGAAGGACCAAGCAACCCACTCCCAAAAATCAATCTGCCATTGAAAACCCTATGAACAGCAGAGAAGCCCTGACAGTAGCGTTTCCCCTGTTGTACAGAGGGTTGCTATGAGTTGGATACCGACTCGATGGTACCTAACAACAACATCAACATTTTTCTTTTGATAACGTTAAGCTTTGTTGGGCACAAGTATGAGCCAGCTCAATGTTTGGCTTCAGCTGTCACTTCAACTGCAGGGGGACCCAGGGTTTTGGTCCCCAACAGGGGTGCTGAGGACCTGCTGCCCAGACCAGGCAGGAAAAAGACTGACCCAGGGCCAGATGCCAGCGCCTCTCACCGCATCCTTCAGAACACAGGTTCCCAAGGTGACTTTGAGGAAAACATTTGGTGGCTCCACAGGTTGAGGAGGTGTGACAGTCCCCCTAGAGGTTCTTGCCTGTCCCTGGTGGCTGAATAACCCTGAGGCACAGTACAATCAGATCAAAGCCGTGTCCTGGAGCCTTAAGACCACAGGACATTGGTCCTGACACTTACTGGAATTTCGATTTATAAGAATCCAGATCCCTGTGTGTGTCCAGTGCGCAAGCTGTCTAGCCTTGGCCTGGGAGGCCTGGCCCGCCCTGCACATGTGTTTAGGGATGAACCCCATCAATCCCAACTTCCCAGTGGGCTTTCATGAATGACATGCAGCTGTGGGCGAGCTGCCCAGCTGTGATTTCACCCTCCCTTCCCTCATCTTGCAAGCAGGGGAACACTTGTGACGCATCAGGCTGCTCCTGCAAACCTCCTACCCTTGATGCAGTTCGTGTTGGAAGAGCGTCTCCAGACAGACATGTTGTCAGATGCCATCCAGTCAGTATCCAACTCATAGCGACCCTATGTACAGCAGGTGAAACACTATGGTCAGTGCTTCTCTGCTGTTCATAGGGTTTTCAATGGCTGATTGATTTTTGGGAGTGGGTTGCCAGGTCCTTCTCCCAAGCCTACAGCACCTGGTGTTCCCAGGCAGTCTCCTATCCAAGGACTAACCAGGCCTGACCCTGCTTAGCTTCCGAGATCTGACGGGATCGGACGCCACAGTGGTACAGCTGCAGGCAAAGACAGACACATGGCACATGCAAACTTCACAGTCCTTCTAAAAAAAGTTTCACACAGATAAGAGGCCCTGAGGGTCTTTCCATGTTCCCCTCCCTGCCTTCCTCCCTCAATTCCTTTCCTTCCTTCTTTCTTCCCTCCCTCCTTCCTTTCTTTTCCTTCCTTCCTTCCTTCCTTTTTCCGATGTATGAGTTTTAATTTTTTCCTAGTAATTGTTTTAGTTATCCTTCAAAATAATGGCTTTCGTTATGACATTTGCACACACGCATGTCCTTGTACATGGCTCACATTCAACCCCGAGCTGCCCCCTCACGGCCCCCTTCCCATCCCACAGGTCTCCCCTCCTCTCCTAACGTAGTCCCCCTTCTGCTGTCCTGTCATGTCTAATCTAGATTGTGCATATGAGGGGAAACATGATATTTGTGTTTCTTCTCCCTCCCTCCCCATTACCCTGTCTTGTCCCCTCCACCTTCTTGTTCGTCCCCTCCCTTCCCCCCCACAAAGTCCCCCTTCTACTTCATGACTTATGTGTATGTGTGTGTGCGTGTGTGCATATATATATATATATATATATATATATATATGAGAAGGATGTGGCAATCCACTCCCAAGGCAATCCCGAAACAGCCATTAAAAACCCTATGAGGGTCACTATGAGTCAGACAATGACTCCACAGAATGCATATATACATATATATTTTTTTTTCCTAGAGTTTTCATATGAGAGAAAACATACAATGTTTGTCTTTCTGAGTCTGGTTTATTTTGCTTAACATGATAATCTCTAGTTCCATCCATTTTCCTACAAATGACATAATGTTATTCTTTATGGCTGAATAAAATTCCATTTGTGTGTGTGTGTGTGTGTGTGTGTGTGTGTGTGTGTGTGTGTATCACTTTTTTATCCATTCATCTATCTATAGACATCTAGACTGATTCCACATCTTAGTCACTGTGAATAGTGCAGTTCCACATCTTGGTTATTGTCCACAGTGCTACAGTAAGCGTGGATGAGCAGGTACCTCTGGTATATGGACTTTGGTCCCTTGTTACATACACAGGGTGGCATAGCTGTATCGCCTGGTACTTCTACTTTTACTTTTCTGAGAAAACTCCATGCTGATTTCCATAATGGCTATACTCATTTACATTCCCACCAACAGTGTAAAAGGGTTCATTTTCCCGTGCATCCTCACCAGCATTTGTTGTTGTTTGTTTTGTTGATGCTAGCCATTTTGACTAGGGTGAGATAGAATCTCAATGTAATTTTGATTTGCATTTCCCTGATGGCTAAGGATGTTGAATATTTTTTGACATATTTATTCACTATTTGTATTTCTTCCTTGGAGAAGTGTTTGTTCAGAGCCAGGTGCCATGGCATATGCCTATAATCCCAGTGACTCAGGAGACTGAGACAGGAGGATCACTAGTTTGAGGCCAGGGATAGCCTGTGAAATTTAGTGAGACTCTGTCTCAAAATAAAAGTGAAAGGGACTAAGATGCAGCTCAGTGGTAGAGCAGTTGCCTAGCACCTGTGAGGCCCTGGATTCAACCCTTGACTACTGCAAAAAAAAAAAAAAAAAAAAAAAAGGTGGGGGGAGTGTTCAGTTCTTTTGTCCATTTTTGATCGGATGATTTTCTTTTTTGGTATTTACTTTATTAGGTTCTTTATATATTCCTGATATTAATCCTCTGTCTGACACATAGCTGACAAGGATTTTCTGCCATTCTGTAGGCTGTCTCTTCACTGTTAATTGTTCCCTTTGCTGTGCAGAAGCCTTTTAATTTCATGCAACACCATTTGTCATCTCTTGCTGTTGTTTCCTGAGCTGTCAGAATTCTTTTCAGAAATCCTTGCCTATGTCTATATCTTGAGATGTTTTCCCCATTTTCCTCGAGCAATTTGAAAGTTTCAAGTCTTACATTTAGGTCTTTGATCCATTTTGAACTGGTTTCTGTACAGGATGAGAGACAGGGGTGTAGTTTCATTCTCCTGCATGTGGATATCCAGTTTTCCCTGCACCAGTTGTCAAAGAGATTATCCTTTCTCCAGTGAATGCTTTTGCCACCTTTGTCAAAAATCAGGTGCATGTAGCTATGTGGATTTACTTCTAGGCCCTCTATCCCGTTGGTCTACATGACTATTTTTGTGCCAGTGCCATGTTGGTTTTGTTACTGTGGCTCTGTGGTGTAACTGGAAATCGGGTATTGTGATACCCCTGCATTGCTCTTTTTACTCAGGATTGGCTACTCAGGATCTTTTGTGCTTCCATATGATATTTAGAATTTTTTTTAGGTCTATGAAGAATCCCTTTGGAATTTTGGTAGGGATTGTATTGAATCTGCACATCACCTTTGGTAATATAGCCATTTTCACAATATTAATTCTGCCATTCTATGAGCATGGAAGTTTTTTCTATCTTCTAGTGTCTTCTTCAGTTTCTTTCCCCAGTATTTTAAAGTTTTCATTGTAGAGATCTTTCACCTCCTTATTTGGTTTGTTCCTAGATATTGCATGCCTTTTAAAGCTATTGTGAATGGGATTGTTTTCCTGATATCTTTCTCAGCATGTTTGTTATTGTTATGTAGAAAAGCTACTGATTTTTGTATGTTGATTTTATATCCTGCTACTCACTGGACACCCACATATCTGTCAGCCCATTGTGCTGGGGGGGCTTGTGTGTTGCCATGATGCTGAAAGCTATGCCACTGCTATTTCAGGTACCAGAAGGACTACCCATGGGGGACAGAGTTCAGTTGAGCTTCCAGACTAAGATAGATGTGGGAGAAGGACCCAACAGCCCACTCCCAAAACAACTGTCCGTTGAAAACCCTATGAATAACAGAGAAGCGCTGCCAAATATAGTGCCAGGAAATGAGTCCCCCAGATTAATAGGCATTCAAGAGATGACTAAGGAAGAGTTACTTCCTCAAAGTAGAGTCAACCTTAATGATAGGAATGGAGTAGAACCCTTGGGACCTCTATTTGCTGATGTGGCACAACTCAAAATGAGAAGAAACACAGTGGTTGAACAGCAGGCTCAAACACAGGAAAAGATTGCGTGCATGGCAGTGTCGGGTAGTATTTCATTCTGTTATATGTACAGTTGTTATGAATCAGACCAGACTTGACAGCACCTAACAACAACAACAACAACAACTTCACTGAAAGTGGTTATCAGATCTAAGTGCTTTTGGGTGGAGTCATTAGAGTCTTTTAAGTAGATTTTGTATCATCTGCCAGTAGGGATAATTTGACATCTTTCTTTCCTATTTTGATTTCTTTTATTTCTCATACCTTATTGCTCTGGCCAAGAATTCAGTCACTATATTG
This sequence comes from Pedetes capensis, assembly GCA_007922755.1. Classification (NCBI taxonomy): domain Eukaryota; kingdom Metazoa; phylum Chordata; class Mammalia; order Rodentia; family Pedetidae; genus Pedetes; species Pedetes capensis. The sequence continues at coordinate 7,407 of VMDO01007786.1, read as the reverse complement.
AATACAAGTGGAGAGAATGGACACCTCTGTCTCATTTCTGATTTTATAGGAAATGTTTTCAGATTTTCCTCATTTAGTATGATGTTGGCTATAGGTTTGTTATATATAGCCCTTGTTATGTTGAGGTATGTTCCTTCTACCCCTAGTTTCTCCAGGGCTTTTATCATGAAGAGATGTTGAATTTTGTTAAAGGTCTTTTCTGTACCTATTGAGATGATCATGTGATTTCTGTCCCTGAGTCTATTTATGTGCCATATTTCATTTATTTATTTGTATATGTTGAACTATCCTTGCATCCCTGGAATGAAGTCAACTTGATCATGGATTATAATTTTTAATGTGTTGTTAGATTCAATTTGCAAGTATATTATTGGAATTTTTTTACATCTACAGAGAGTACAAGAAATGCATACACATCTTGAGGTAAAAACTTTCCACTTTGCTGTTTTAATAATGTACTGTATGCTTGTTCTGATGTGATAGGAGAAATATAATCCAGAATGCCATACTACACAATGATACCATAATTCAATTCAACTTTGAAAAGGAATACATAGATAACATCTCTTAAAAACAATCTCAAAACAATCAGCCACTGAAAACCCTATGAGGGGTTCTGGAGAAAATGGCAGACAGATAACACCCACCTTGAGACTCAGAGAAACAGCAGAGCTTAAACAATGGTTTAGAGCTCAGACCAAACAGTCAGATAGAGTAAAAAGTTAGATAAGAGGCAAGGGTAAAAAAAAAAATAGGTTAAGTAATTACCACCAATGGCAGAAAATTTTTAAGAAGGGAGAAAGAATCAGTGCAGCAGGTCAGAGAGAGTGCACCATCAGAGCTTTGTTCCAGCAGGAGGAGAAGATTATCACCTTCACAGAACTCAGGCACCAGGAAACCCACCAGCAATTCCTCCAGCATGATGTGGACTGCACAGATAGTGGAGAGAATTTGGGAGATGACAAGACTGGAATCCAAAGTGGAGAAGCACTAGAGAAACTGTCATGAATGATCTATTGACCGGATCACAGAGCATGGAGCGCATACAGTCCAGGAAAAATTTCACACAGTTGCCTGGAGCTCAGATCTGCTGCAGAGCACAGCCCTGGCAACCCGCCAACATCCTGCTGATAGGATGCTGGCAGCACTTCTCACGGAGAGAACTTGGTGAGTGACTCCAGGATGGAAAGCATGGCTAGGGCCGGCAGAGTGGCCCACCATCGCCCTGCCGCAGAAGTCCTGGCTGTGCTGTTTGTGATAGCAGAGTGATGTGGTGCAGGTCCCACATAGCAGCACAGGCCTCAGATCCACTGGGGGTGACACAATATCATCCCACCCACAGCAGTGTGGGATCAGCAAGTGAGCTCAGCAGGGTTCAGGAAAAGAGCACAAGAGGGCCACATTGGACCCTGGCTTGTGGCCATCTGCTGCTACCATTTGGGCTGCACTCTCTGAGCCCAGATCTCTGCAGGTGAGCTCTGCAGGGGAACCACAAGTCTTGGAAGGACTGCAGGGGACACGCCAGCTCCCTGCTAATGCAGCTCTAGCAGTGCACCCCACAGGGTCGGTCACCGAGAGCACCCTGAAATCCAGTCCAGCCTGAGAGAGTGGCACGGGCTTTCTGCCATTATCCCCCACTGGAAGGACGCTGTGCTGAAACCCCTGCCCCCAGACCTGCTGGCTTCCAGTGAGAGAGCACAGGGAAAATCCCTGTCAATGCAGCAGAACTGAGAAATCTCAAAATAAAGCTGTCATCATTGCTTAGGAAATTTTACACAAGAGAAGGATGAAAATGGGAGTATAGGTGGGGGCACCAGTGGATATGCAGCTGAGCAATGACCCAGCATGGCTTCCCCTGACAACAGCAGGCAAGAAGGAGATACTGTGGGGTACCAGGCAAAGATGCTTGCCTGAGGAAAGTGTGTTGGGGCCCTCTCAAATGATTGATGGTTGCTGCTGGTAGGAGGGAAGGCAGTTAAACCAGAGGTCTCTAGGAAGAAATCTGTAGGAAGAGGTCGCTAGGAAGAGGTTAAAAGTAGGACTAGAAGTAGAGATGGTTGCCACCCTGGCCCCCAGTCCCATTGGAAGTGTGAACTGGAGAGAGGGAAACTGACAGGTGGAGAGTCCAGGGCATAGTGAAGAGCAACACAAGCTGATGGTTTCCTGAGTCTAGGAGAACTTGTCCAGAACAAGGCCCATCTGGAGTTGGGTAGGGCTTGTGACTTGGAGTAATAGTGCCATAGACTTGACAGTCTAAGATACACAGCTTAGGCTGTAGACCAATTGGGGACTGGGAACACAGGGGACAGAGAGAAACTGAAGGGGGCAGTGTTGAATACAGAGTTTCCAGCAGAATGTAGGCATTGGGCACTGAGGCTGCAAACTACAGGGAAGGGGAGTGAGAGAAAAGCACCAGTGACTCATCATCACCCAAACCTAAAGAAACACCAGGGGGAGAATCTCTTTACACACAGAGGAGGTGGAACCTAGCTCCCAGGCCAAGCAACGGGCAAGCCTCAGCAGAAAAACACATGAAACATGAAAGGACATGCTGAATGGGGAGATCCTATAGACCAAAGCTTCTCAACAGATAATATCAAGCAATCCCAATTTCTGGAGATGCCAGAATCAGAATTCAGAACCTTGCTTATAATATTCTAAGAGACATCAAAGGCAACACTGCCAGTTCTCTTGAAGCTCTGGAGAAGAAAGTATCTCATTTCAAGGCCAAATCCTCCAAAGAACTAGGAAATTTTTTTAAAAAAAAGCAATCCTTGAGATGCAAGGAAAGATGAATGAAATAAATATTTTAATAGAATCTTCAGCATCTAGAATAGATGAAGCTGAACAGAGGATCGCTAGTACAGAGAAAGAGGTACAAGATATTAGTTACTCACAAGCCAAGATGGAGAGAATGATGAAACAGTATCATTAAGATCTCCAAGAGGTTTCTGACAAAATGAGAAAATGAAACCTAAGAATTCAAGGAGTCTATGAAGGAGCAGAAAACATGAGAGGATTAGAAAATTTATTCCAAGAAATATTAGATGAAAACTTCCCAAATCTAAAGCAAGAGCAGGATACCTATATAACTGAATCATTCAGACCCCAAACAGAGTAGACCAAAACAGATCCTCCCCATGACACATTATAATTGGAATGCTCAACTTAGAGTGCAAAGAAACCATTCTGAAAGAAGCAAGGGAAAAGCACCAACTCACTTATAAAGGCAAATCCATCAGAATAATAGCAGACTTCTCCACATCAACATTAAAGGCTAGGAAAGCTTGGACAGACATCATCCAAGCTCTGAAAAAGAATAACTCCCAACCAAGACTACATTATCTAGTAGTATTATCTTTCAAAATAGATGGTGAGTACAAGACTTTCCATGAGATTGCCCTACTCAAACAATTTGCAGCCACCAAGTCAACATTGCAGAGGATCCTCAATCAACTACCACATACAGGAGAGATAAGAAAACCCCATGTTGAGAAATGAACAATTAACATGACAGGAAAACTAAGAAAGAAGATAAATATGAATCAAAAACCAGTAACAAGTACCAATTTGAAGCATGATAATAAACACCTCTCAATAATGACTCTCAATGTAAATGGCCTTAACTCACTAATTAAGAGGCATAGACTGGCCTATTGGATGAAAAACCATAAACCCTCAATATGTGCCACTCAAGAGACTCACCTAACCCACAAAGACTGTAAAAGATTGAGAATTAAAGTTTGGAAAACAATATACCAAGTGGGGGGGAGCAGGAGTCACAATGCTAATTTCATACAGATTAGACTTCAAAACTAATTATAAGAGACAAAGAAGGACACTACATATTACTAATAGGAATAATCAATCAGCAACATATAAGTTCACTTAATATATATTCTCCAAATTCAGGGGCATCTAGCTTCATAAAACAAACTTTATTGGAAGTAAAGGACCAGACACAATAATTGTACTAGACCAGACACAGTAATCGTGGAAGACTTCAATACCCTACTTTCTCCAAGAGACAGGTCATCAAAACAAAAAATCAAACAGAGAAATGATAAGCTTAATTTTCACCTTAGATCAACTGGAACTTACAGATGTCTACAGAATATTCCATCCATCAGATGAGGAATATATGTACTTCTCAGCACCACATGGAACATTTTCTAAGATAGACTATATTTTAGTATACAAAAATAACCTCAACAAAGAAAAAATTGAAGCCATCACCTGTACCTTATCAGATTGCAACAGAATAAAATTAGAACTCAAAACAAGAAAAACTTCAGAAATTTCAAAATTCATGGAGACTAAATAATACACTGCTAAATGATCAATGGGTTATTGAAGAAATTAAAGTGGAAATTTAAATATTCATGCAATCAAATAAGGATGAAAACACATCCTACCAAAATTTATGAAATACAGCAAAGATAGTTCTAAGAGGGAAGTTCATAGCAGTGAGTTCCTTCATCAATAAGTTAGAGAAGTCCCAAATAAATGACTTAATGACACATCTCAAGGTATTAGAAAGCCAACAACAAACCAATCCTGAAAGGAGTAGTCAGACAGAAATTATCAAGATCAAGGTAGAGATACCCCATTAGAATCTAAAAAGATAATCCAAAGAATTAATGAGACTAAGAGCTGGTTCTTTGAAAAGATTGATAAAATAGATGCTCCCCTAGTCAATATCACCAAAAGGAAAAAAAAAAAGGCCAAAATTGAAAAAAAAAAAAAAAAAACTAGAGAAGAGAAGGGAATCATAACCACTGATACCAACAAAATCCAGAAAATCCTCAGGGAATACTTTGAGAAATTTCATTCCCAATAATACAAAAATACAGAAGAAATGGATAAATTTATTAACACATACAATTTACCAAAGTTAAGCCCAGAAGACATAAGAAATCTAAACAGACCCATTACATGCACCAAAATAGAAAAGGTTAAAAAAAAAAAAAAAACGAAGAAGAGCACAGTACCTGATGGATTTACAGCAGAATTCTACCAAATCTTCAAAGAAGAATTAATACCTTTTCTCTTCAAATTATTTCAAAAAGAAGAAAATGAGGGAGCACTTCCAAACTCATTCTATGAAACTACCATCACCCTGATACCTAAACCAGGCAAGGATACATCTAAGAAAAAAAAACTATAGACAAATTTCCCTATGAACATGCATGCAAAATTTCCTGAAACCCTGGCAAATCGAATGCAGCAATAAGTAAAAAGGATTTTTCATGATGACCAAGTGGGATTTATACCACAGATACAGGGCTGGTTCAACATACAAAAATTGATCAGTGTAATTCAACATATCAAGAGACTTGCAAACAGAAACCACATGATCATCTCAATTGATGTGGAGAAAGCTTTTGACAAAGTGCAATACCTTTTCATTATGAAAACCCTGGAGAAGATAGGCATAACAGGAAAAAATCATAACATCATAAAGGCCATTTGTGACAGATCTACAGCCAATATCATTTTAAATGGAGAAAAATTAAAACCATTTCCTCTAAGATCAGGAAAAAAAACAAGGATGCCCACTCTCTCCTATCTTATTTAACATTGTGATTGAAGTCCTAGTCAGAGCAATCACACAAGAGAAAGAAATCAAAGGGATATAGATAGTCAGGGCTGGGATTTAGCTCAGTGGGTAAAGCGCTGCGCTGCAGTCTCTGAGGTCCCGAGTTCAATTCCCAGCACTGCAAAAATGGGAGAATGACCTGGCAATCCACTCCCAAGGCAATCCCGAAGCATTCAGCCATTGAAAACCCTATGAGGGTCGCTATGAGTTGGATACCGACTCGACGGCACCTAACAACAACAACAACAGATAGGCAATGAAGAGGTCAAATTATCTTTATTTGTGGGTGACATGATCCTTTACCTAAAGGATCCCAAAAATTCCTGTGGAAAACTTTTAGACCTAATTAACTCCTTCAGCAAAGTGGCAACATACAATATTAACACCCAAAAATCAGTAGCCTGCCTTTACACCAGCTGTGAGCAGGAAGAGAAGGAAATTAAAGCTAAAATCCCCTTCATGATAGCCCACCAAAAACTCAAATACTTAGGAATAAATCTAACCAAAGATCCTGAAGATCTCTATAAGGAAAACTTCAAAACATTAAATAAAAAAATCACAGAGGATAGTAGAAGGTGGAAGGGACCCCACACACATTCATGAATTGGGAAAATCAATATTATAAAAATGGCTATATTAACAAAAGCAATCTACATATTTAATGCAATCTCCATTAAAATTCTAATGACAGACTTTAGAGAAATAGAGAAAATAATCCAAAAACTCATATGGAAACACAAAAGACCACATATAGACAAAACCACTCATCAGATGCAAAACTAGTGCAGGTGAGATCACAATTCCTGACTTTATACTACAGGGATATAGTAGCAAAAACAGCTTGGTACTTGCACAAAAATAGGCCTAAAGACCCCTGGAACAGAATTGAGAGCCAAGACATACACCAATGTATCTGTGGCCACCTGATCTTTGACAAAGGAGCAAAGCAGGCAAACTGAAGAAAAGATAGTCTCTTCAACAAATGGTGCTGGGAAACTCGGATTTCTACCTCCAAAAACATGATAATAGACCCACACATCTCAATCTGCATGAGAGTTAACTTGAAATTGATAAAAGACCTCAACATAAAACCATAAACCTTAAAATTACTAGAAGAAAAGATAGGCAATACACTCCAACATATGGGCATAGGAAAGCATTTCCTTAATAAGACTCCAATTGCTCAGGAAATTGCAACAAGATTAGATAAGTGGGATTACATGAAATTAAAATGCTCCTGTACAGCAAAGGAAACAATCAACAGAGTTAAGGAAGAGCCCACTGAATGGGAGAAAATCTCCACACCCTACATATCTGACAGAGGACTAATTTCTAGAATGTATAGAGAACTCAAGAAAGCAATTCCCAGGACAACAAATAATCCAATACACAAGTTGGCAAAGGAACTGAACAGTTCTCAAATGAAGAAGTTTGTAAGGCCATGAATCACATGAAAAAATGCTCAATATCCCTAACCATTAGGTAAATGCAAATCAAAACAACTCTGAGATTCCACCTAACTCCAGTGAGAATGGCCAAGATCAACAAAACAAATAATAACAAATGCTGGTGAGGTTGTGGAGTAAAAGGAACCCTCTTACACTGTTGATAGGACTGTAAACTGGTTCAACCACTTTGGAAATTAATATGAAGATACCTCAGAAAACTAAAAATAGAACTGCCATATGACCCATCTATACCACTACTGAGAATATACTCAAAGGGAGACAAGTCATCATACAACAGAGACCTGCATCTCCATACTGAAATGCAGCACTTTTCACAATAGCAAGGATATAGAACCAACT